>OY986064.1:2292937-2505227 GCA_963920205.1 Stenodema calcarata
AAAATAGGTAAGATCCAAAGGTATGTATCCGTATCGGAATTGAATAAATCATTTGAATTCCATCATTTCTAACACACAAATCGAAGTGTTCCTAATTTTATATGAATTGATTGTTGAAGATGAATATTATTTAAGGTGTTAAGAGCTAATTTTTGCCAATCAATAAATCTGACTGATAATCTAACAATATTTAAAAAAAAAGTTTTCAACTGAACGGATGATTCTTTCCGTTATGACAGTAATGACTTGTAACCCGAGCTAATTTTTCTATATATCTATACAGATGAATTTGGAAACTTCTGTCTGGAATCCAGAGAGCTTTATCTTAGTCTTCCTTCATGGCACTATAGGTATGCCAGGTACGGTAGGTACATAAAATCCTTATTCACACCACAGAAGTATTCAAATCTTTAATAGTTCCTATTGGGCCTAAGAAGCTCAAGAAGCAAGAAACAAGGATTGCCGCAGGTTCCGGGAGCACAACACCAGAAAGTGTTCACGTATTGCAACGAATACGGATTTAATTTCAATGTTGATAATGACAAAGGTTATAAAAATTATTTTTCGTCAATTTCTTCATTTTGAAGCAGACTTGACAAAGGTCGAGGCTCTACTGAAGGAGCTATAATCTACTTTAAAACCTCTGTGCACAGTTGCTTTTTGGAAATTTCCTTGAGGCTATTGATCTGCAGATTTCCAAAAAGCAACTGTGCACAGAGGTTTTAAAGTAGATTATAGCTCCTTCAGTAGAGCCTCGACCTTTGTCAAGTCTGCTTCAAAATGAAGAAATTGACGAAAAATAATTTTGTCCAGCTAGATTCGCGAAACGTTGCCAGCCCTGAGTGAGACGTTGCCGGCCCTGAGTGAAAGCGAGAGTTTCCATGTGAGACCTGTTCAGACCGAACGCAGTGCAAGGTGCACCAACCGTCACCGCCCTTCAGGGCGAACCTGACGTAGCGGAGGGGGAAGACGATACGATCAACCCGAATCTTCAGATGAACGTCCCTCAGGGTCTTCAGTCGCCCCGCGGCCCGTGAGTGCGCTGTTTCGTGTCGATTTCAACGCGTTCTCGAAACCCTTTTTCGTCTTCGTTTTCATTTTGTTGAGTTGGTTTTTTTCATTCGTTACGACGAGTTTTACAGTTGAATTTCGGAGGTTTCAAAGTGTTTTAGTGGGTGAACCCGTTTTCCCTCGAGATTTCCACTGCCTTCCGCCCAGACAACGACACGGATTTTTTTAATCTTCGTTTTGTTCAAAAACCCATAGGTACGTGGGAAGTGCATTTTTCATATCTCAACACTACGGTTTGACTCATAAATTGCCCAACGGTACAAGCGCCCAAGCCGACAAAATCGAGTTTACCATCGATTTACAAGTAAAATTATACGAGGAATCAAATAATCAAAACGTCAAAACGCGACGAATTCAGCCTTAAAAGCTGTACCTACTATTAGGGAATTTTCAAAAAATTGTCCTCGGCTAATAACTCGTATTTTCGAAAAATTTGCATACTAAAATCCACTCCAAACCATCCTGAATCACTACTACAAAAAAAAAAAGTGTCATTTATATACGTGTCATAAATACGTATATACGAGTCATACGATAACTCTCGATAGAATAATTCAATTATTGACATAAAAAGTTCAAATTTGCACAACAAAAACGTGTCTTGGCAATCGAAAGGCTAAGTTCGTAGATGGGCAGGATCGGGCCACTCTAAGGGGGAGTTTCGGGGAGTTTTAAGGGGGGGGGGGAGTTTTTTGGGGATTACCCATGAATTCCCGAAATGGTACAAGTGACACCTCATTTTAAAGGGGTTTTTTATGCTGAACACGGTGGTGAAATCAGAATTGCGATATCTCATTCCGTTCTTAAACAGGAGCACTTTGAAGATGAAGAAACGTGGTTGTTACTTGAGCTGTTCTTCATGTTTAATCTGCTCTAATCTAATTACGGAATGAGATATCGCAATTCTGACTTCACCATCGTGTTCAGCATTAAAAACTCTATAAACTGAGGTGTTACTCGGCAAAAAAGGAGACAACATTTGATATAAAACCATTAAAATGGAGACATTTAACACCAAACCAGTTATTCATTCAAACATTCGCTCTTATAGCCATGCTGCATGACTCTGGGTTTTTTGAAAAATTCCTTAACATTTACATTTTTGGGATTGCACCCTTTTCCAAAACTGCGCCTTTTATAATTTAATGAAAACCAAATTTTTCGTCTCCTCCCGCCCCTAGTCCCGTTTATTTTCCCCAGGTGTGCTACTTTCTCACTATCAACCGTATTGTCACCTCCCCTTTACAGGTGTCATGATATAAGGTTTCTAATAGAAAGCCGATCATAATTAGTTTATATTGTCATGTGGGCCGCCGGTACTCCGGTCTCGAGAGCGGTGGGCGAGCAAAAAAAAGAGGTTCCACCCATGCAGCATGACCTAATGAGCGGATTTTGGAAGTAGGTAACCCACGAAACCTGTAGGTCGACCGACATATAACGAACGTCTAAGCTTTAAAATCGTGTATTTGACCGAATATACAGACCGAAAACTCACCGAAACTAATCATTCGACGTGTTCTAAAGGCCCAAATATGTATATGACGTATTATGTTTCACCACGGTATATCACGACGTATATTTCAAAAAACCTACGAATTGTATGAATTCAAATAAATTATAATTAACGCAAGGGAACAAAAAGTGATATTGAGTATCAAAGAAAGTGAGAGGCGATTGTCGGTTTTCGCTAAGGTCGTTGAACGCGGAAATGCAAGTTTCTTCAGATTGGCTCATGTTTTGGCTTTATTCATTATAAATTTTTTGATCTTCGATAGGTAATGAAGCACTAGAATCAAGATACGTAGGTGCAAATGAAGAAAACACAATGGATAATATTTTATAACTTTATTCATTATAAATTGATTGATCTTCGCTAATGAACCACTAGAATCAACATACGTATGTACAAGTGAAGAAAACACAATAAATAGTATTTTATAACTTTAATCATTGTTAATTGATTGATCTTCGGTAATGAAACACTAGAATCAAGATACGTAGGTGCAAGTGAAGAAAACACAATAAATAATATTTTATAACTTTATTCATTATAAAATGATTGATCTTCGGTAATGAAACACTAGAACCAATATACAAGTGAAGAAAACACAATAAATAATTGGCAATACAAATACAAACTTTTTATACAATTATTAGTTGCTTGTGGAAGTAATAAAAACGTCTCGCAATAGCGCCAAGGGGAGATTTCGAAAGGGGTACGGTGCTTGTGAAGTGGTTAACCTTTTCATTATACTTAGCTTCTTAATGAGGAAAAGGGCGGGCGGGGAAAGTGGATATCATAACTTTTTCCGGCCTCTGAAGAATGATATTTGCGAGAATGATTTTTACACGGAGTGTTTTTTGGGGGGGTTTGTTTTTTCTACTTACTAAAAAGTCGAGTTCTAGAAAACCAATGGCTTGAACAACATCAAAGTGAGATTATTTGAATGGTTGATTTGATACTGACCTGATCCTCGTACCTACTTACCATCGTTCTTTGATGCTGCGGAGTCCGAACTGTTGGAACGTACGAACTGTTAGAATTGGAGTTACAGAGTCCGAACTGTTGGAACTGAAAAAACAAAACAAGAATGAAAAGCACAAATTATGGAATGTAGTGAAATTTAAAACAAACTGCAATCAATGAAGCAATAGGCTTTGACAGTCGGCCTAATGGAAAACTAACTCGGCTGACTTACGAACCGACAATTAAAGAAACTCAAATTTGATCAGTCAATTCAGAGTATTTAATGAACATTTTATTATTCGAGAGTACTGTCGGGAAAGAGGTTTCACCAATCCTGGTGAAATCTCATAAAATGATCCATAACAAATTCGGCAGCCATTGATTTAAGTATTGATTTGACTCATCTCGAGCGGGAGTGCCGCACCCGTAAGATAAGCGATGCGGAATCCACTTCTATATTTCCATATCGGCGGATTTATCATTGCTTTCGATATTGTATTTTTACAAAAATACGGTTTTTGATCCCGATAATCACGTGATAATACGTAACCGATGGTGAAGACGAGAAACCTCGTATCTCCAATTTTTCCGAAATTGAGTTTTTTATTGCTACCTACCTATTACAAACTACTCTACCGATATTAGCGCTCGCAGCGCTGACAAAGTGAGTTTTTAGCCTTAAAATCGATTGTAGAGGTTCCTCGTAACGAGGTAAATAAGGTGTCATAGGCGCCAAAAAAACAGTTTATTTTGCTCTCCTGAAAAGTTGGGATTTTGGAGGTACGAGGTTTCTCGTCTTCATATTATGTTTATGATATTCTTATGCTCTCCTATCTTATTATTCCCCATATACATTAGATTTCCTAATAAAAATATTGTTTGTTTTTATTGGCATTTTTCATTCAATCGGTAATTATTAATCTACCAGGTAGATTAATAATTACCGATTGAATCAGTCCTGTATTCCAGGTCCTAATACAGGTCCTGTATTCCAATATATTTTATCTTCGAATGTTTGTGTTTTAATTTAGGAGTTGCAGTTAAAAAAAAAAAAAAATAACAGGAACCATACCTAATGCACAAATGATTATTTCTGTTTTGGTACTGAAAATCCATTGTGTAACTGTTTTTGGTACCTTGAAAAGGCGATCTCACAAGTTAGCTGACACAAGTTTTTTTCAGTGAACTAACCTCAAAAATGTATTTTTCAACCAAAGCTTAAATTAAAATGTAATATAAATTATCTACAATATAAAGATGAAATCATTCTTAGAATGTAGTTATATAATATAATATATTATAATCAAGTGAATGAATTTACTTGAACGCATTGTCATATAATTATTATTAATCATACAAATTTCGCAATATATCATTCGATATTTTGCGGTGATAATAGCGCTGTATCGATATCGACGTTGAATATCGTTATCGATATCAAATATCGGAAGATCCTCGATATCGGAACAACCCTATCCCCAGTACCCTGAAATCCTTGGAACTGTAACAGTGACCAGTTGTACTAGTATTTTGTTTATGTAGGTACTTACTGACCATTGTGGTACAATTACTGTTTTGTGACGGCAAATAAATTCTCTCTCTCTCTCTCTCTCTGTGGCTTAGACCAGACCAGGTATAAGGGCCCTTTTAAAAATAAAGTACCTACCTAAGTGGTCAAGTAAATAAAATAAATGAATAAAAAAAATAATAATAATAAAAATGAATAAAATAAATAAAAAATAAAGTAAGTAGATAAGACGCGATCCTCTTTATAATATTATCTCTCAATAAAACTGATCTCTTTGCCCGTTATTCGATTCGTTAAAATTTAAGAACATCCAAGTTGAAGTGGGATTGGAAATAACCTGAACACAGTCAACACACTCAACATGTGAGTCAAGTAAACAAACTCGACACTTCATATAACACGCTTCCATTCAATCAGACCTTCACATCAGTGAACCCTCAACATATTCCCGTATTTATTTATTTATGGTAAGTCCAACATTTTCATCGCGTTATCGAGACTTAAATTGATGTTTATCGCTTTTTTGTGTGATTCTTGGATACCGTCCAAGTGAATATGTCGAGAGCGGATTTTACTGCCCGACCTCATTCATAATTCAGTACCAGCTCGCAATTCTAAATGATCACTCGTTTTATGGGAAATGCCACTTGTGAGTTACCGATGAATAAGTCTGCCCTGTTCGATTTTTCATTGTTACTGCGAATTTTTTTTCGTGTCAAATTTATAACAGCTCTTAAATCAGATTTCATGGTTCATTTGTTGATATCCCTTTTAGCGAATTTTTGAAGAAAAGGAAGCTATTGTTCTCGGTCCAAAATGTTTAAAACTCAAATTGCCCAAAATGGTTCATACCAAAATCCATTCTGAATTCACTGGCAAAAGACACGAAAAATCATATGTACATAATGTGTTATGCATATTTATATATAATATATTATATATACTTCATTCCAGACGATAACTATCGGTAGAATTGAGATAAAAAGTTCAAATTTGCACAAGAAATCTGTCTTGACAATCGAAAGGCGGAGTTCGTAGGTGGGTAGAATTGGGCCACTGTAAGAGGGGTTCAGGGGCATTTTAATGGGTGGGGAGGGGGGACATTACACGTCATTTAGAACAAATTTCAACGCCCAACACGATGGTGAAGTCAGGATTGCGATATCTCACTCCGTTCTCAAACTGGAGCACTTTAAAGATGAAGAAACGAGGTTGTTACTTGAGATGTTCTTCACGGTTCACCGGTTCTAATAATATTAGAACCGGTGAACCGTGAAGAACATCTCATAAGAACATATTATGATAACGGAGGCAAAATTTGTTATAAAACCCGTAATTTCTTCGAAAATTTGCTCTTGTACCCGTCGTTTTGTTTACAATAGAATGCAATTAGTTTTACTCTTAGCTTATTGCTGTCTGTATTTTTATTTTAGCGTCCACTCAGCTCATAACTAGTGCTGAAATTTAAAGTCCACTGTGATATTCCTACCTCTATGATTTACATCTTTACCCACATCTACCTCGGAAATACGTAAATTATCATTATTACCCACTATCTCTACCCGCCTCATCGTCTGTATTACGAGTAGATCACCATTCAGATATAATCGTCGAAATCCTCCCTCCGCCGCATAATCGTCTAACGATAATTCGGGATACGACCCAGTTAGGGTGGGCTTGTAATTGCAGGTAATTATCTCTCAGCCCTCGCCCGCTTGAAGGTAACTCGAGAGGGGCTTCAAGTCTCCCCTGAACTTTCACTAGAATTTGAGCGCACCGAGTTTAACCGTCGTTTTGATTATCGTTCGGTTAAACTCCAAATATTCTGTAATAAAATACTGCGCTATAAAATCGTAAGTACCTAATTTAGTTCGTGAGTTGGAAACAAAGTGGTGGAATGAAAAATTCGACGTAAATTTACTCCATGGCACTGAAATCTACTTGGAGACGTAATGAGTTTCATCGAGACGTTCCACGAAGTCACTCAGTAACCAAACTGCTTGTTATATTGGCCTTAACACGTGGAATGTTAGGTATTATTAGGACACGTGTGCGAGTTGACGGAACGATTCTGATAAGGGATTTCTTTACACTGACTGATCAACGGAACAGTACAAGTACTGAATGAGCGACAACTCTGCAAATTTTTTTTTCAAAACGGTTAATTTTAACATGGGACATTGCGCTTCCCTACCGGATTGCGTCTTCAAGTGAACTTGGCTTTATGTCTTAGAAAATTCTCAGTCAAAATCAATCAAATTCTAGCGAACCAAAATAAAATTTGTGAAAAAATACTGAACCATTTGAAATTTCCAAGATTGTGGCGTCTTAAACATTTGAAACCTCATTTTGCACTCCTTCGTATTGACTAAGGACCAAATAATGACACAAAGTAAGTCAAAAAGGTTTTATATTGCAGTTAGAATGATCGGTGAATAATCAAAGTTGTCTTTTGTAAACACAAAAAAACTTCCCGGTTCGAAGTTCTGCCTTTGGTATTGAGTTTGGTTATGCAGGTTTTGATCGTGCGAACCAAAATCAATCCAAAATTTAAAAAAAAAACTCCTCCTCAGGAAGCCGCTAGACACCCGAGGTATTTAAACAACGGGCCGAATGCAAGAAATCTACGCTGACAAGGAGAAACTAAGTCTCAGCTAATAGAAAACGGGTTTCGTTAAAAAAAAGGGTCGGCAGATCAAGGCGAACCGGTCCTGCCACCTGACTCAAGCGTTTGTTTGATGTGTTCGTGTATTGGTTGTCGGTGTGCGTGTGTTGTGATGCAACGCACGGGCGACCCGGCTCGGATATGGGTTAGTAACCTCGCCTACAGTTTCGGTACTTATAAATACTCGTTCATCTATCACGCCGAACGGCCTACTAAGCATTAACTCCTAATACTGATTCATCGTTCATAATTGAAAACTCTGCAAATTCTTGACACAGCGGTTTATTATCAGATAATAAACAGCTGAAGATTCTTCTTTGTGCAGATCCCCCTTCTGTCTAGATCATTATTATGAATTATCAAAAATAACTGGTAAGTAATTATTATCAGACAATTTAAATTATTACTAATTACTGGCAATATCCTACTTTGCTGCTCCAACTTTGAGCCATCATTGTGAACGAACGGCTGGTCGTACAAACCTCCGGATGGTCTTGGAACATTCTAAAAATTAAACTATCTAAATATGAACTAAAAACAATACCGTTACATCTGAAATTTTCGAGATATGAAGTTAGTCCCATTGACCTAGGGTTATGAAAAGTTTCAAGGATCATAGCGTTTCTGTTTCAGTAACCTGATCCCCACATGTATTGATGCCAGATGTACACATATATTTTTGATTAAGAAACCTTATTGCAAAGTTAATCTGAAAGAGCGAAAATTAGGTAGGTATTAGGTTTCGCTGATGATTTGGACGGAATGAAGAGACATTCGAGGATTTGGAAGAAAAGGTGAATCAGAGCGGCCTAGGAATCACTGATGACAAGAACTGAGTGATAGGGCCCAAAAACGTTCAGGATCGTGAATTCCAGGTTAACCGAAGCTGTTTCGCCTGTACGAAGAGTGTTTGACACACGACCGAGAGGGCGTCCTGAGCCACGAGATGGTATCAGCTAGAAGATAGGGCTGTTATTCAATCCGAAGACAGATTGAGTCTATGGTGCTAAAACAAAATGTTTTTCTTTGACGTTGACATTTCCAATATACACTTGGAACTTCACATTAGGGTTACTACCTCCTAGAGCTACCATGGGGAGTTTCTACTGAACCTTTCATTTTGACACCACGCAGTTTTACGTATTAATATGAGTGAAATTTGAAAAAAATTATCGATGTTAGTCTAAAACACGTCTTAGAAAACCTTAGAAAAGTACTGCCGACTTGTCGTGTATAAACCATGGAGGAGGTTTTTCGAGAAAAAAATAATAATGTCATTGCGAATTTTGTATGTTTTTCAGAGTAGAGTTAACGCGCACACGCCTCATGTCGTGAATACGCCTCATTCCAACTTATTTCCTGAAACAACGATTTTGGTTTATTATCTTCGATAATGAACCATTGGAATCGCCCAAAGAAAAAAAAATTTTAACCCCCCCCCCTCAAAATTTGTTGGTTTACGTTTCAAGATACGTAGATTCAGAAAATCGAATAAACCAAAAATCCGTCCGTCCGCCGTACGCCGTCCGCGCCACTTTGCCCAGTTAGCGTTGAGTTAAAATTACGAAATTTTTTTTATGGGTTTCGACCAACCCCACAATGGTCCTCGAAACTTTTCATAACCCTAGGTCAAGGGGAAGGGGTTCAAAACGAATTTTGAAAATTTGAAAATCTCATATCTCGAAAAATTCATATAGAACGGTATGTTTTTTATTTCATATTTAGGTAGAGTTTGTTCCGTAGAATTTTTTAAGACCATCCGCAGCTTCGTACGACCAGCCGTTCGTTCACAATGAGGGCTCAAAGATTGTGCCTCACAACACGATCGTGTATCAAACTGTTGAAATACAGGTCCATTTTCATACTAACAAGCTCTTTGGAACATCATATGGCTTAAGTTATGTCGAGTTTGTTGTTCTGAGGTGCGTTTCGTGCTACGGAAATGAAGGTTATTTCGAATGTTTGTTGGTAGGTACTTCATTTATAGAAAAATTATTACCGACGTAGTATTAAAAACCCCAGATTATATCGTATTAATTAATCATAATTAATAATAATTATTATTAATAATAAATACGAATTATTAATACCTAACAATAAATTATAATAATTTTCACTAGGTACCTACTTGTTTCGTTTTCACGAAGTATTTGAGTCGACAATTGCTCTTCTTGAAGGTCCATTCGAACTCAAATCAACACCTCGAGTCGATATGAAGTCAATTTTTTTTCGTTTTCACGAAGTATTTGAGTCACACAATTGCTCTTTTTGAAGGTCCATTCGAACTCAAATCAACACCTCGAGTCGATATGAAGTCAACTTTTTTTCGTTTTTTCGAAGTGCTTGAGTCGACAATTGCTCTTCTTGAAGGTCCATTCGAACTCAAATCAACACCTCGAGTCGATATGAAGTCAACTTTTTTTCGTTTTCTCGAAGTGTTTGAGTCGACAATTGCTCTTCTTGAAGGTCCATTCGAACTCAAATCAACACCTCGAGTCGATATGAAGTCAACTTTTTTTCGTTTTCACGAAATACGTGAGTCACACAATTGCTCTTCTTGAAGGTCCATTCGAACTCAAATCAACACCTCGACTCGATATGAAGTCAACTTTTTTTCGTTTTCACGAAGTATTTGAGTCAACAATAGCTCTTCTTGAAGGTCCATTCGAACTCAAATCAACACCTCGATTCGATATGAAGTCAACTTTTTTTCGTTTTTTCGAAGTGCTTGAGTCGACAATTGCTCTTCTTGAAGGTCCATTCGAACTCAAATCAACACCTCGAGTCGATATGAAGTCAACTTTTTTTCATTTTCTCGAAGTGTTTGAGTCGACAATTGCTCTTCTTGAAGGTCCATTCGAACTCAAATCAACACCTCGAGTCGATATGAAGTCAACTTTTTTTCGTTTTCACGAAGTGTTTGAGTCGACAATTGCTCTTCTTGAAGGTCCATTCGAACTCAAATCAACACCTCGAGTCGATATGAAGTCAACTTTTTTTCGTTTTCTCGAAGTGTTTGAGTCGACAATTGCTCTTCTTGAAGGTCCATTCGAACTCAAATCAACACCTCGAGTCGATATGAAGTCAACTTTTTTTCGTTTTCACGAAGTATTTGAGTCGACAATTGCTCTTCTTGAAGGTCCATTCGAACTCAAATCAACAACTCGAGTCGATATGAAGTCAACTTTTTTTCGTTTTTTCGAAGTGCTTGAGTCGACAATTGCTCTTCTTGAAGGTCCATTCGAACTCAAATCAACACCTCGAGTCGATATGAAGTCAACTTTTTTTCGTTTTTTCGAAGTGCTTGAGTCGACAATTGCTCTTCTTGAAGGTCCATTCGAACTCAAATCAACACCTCGAGTCGATATGAAGTCAACTTTATTTCGTTTTCACGAAGTGTTTGAGTCGACAATTGCTCTTCTTGAAGGTCCATTCGAACTCAAATCAACACCTCGAGTCAATATGAAGTCAACTTTTTTTCGTTTTCACGAAGTATTTGAGTCACACAATTGCTCTTCTTGAAGGTCCATTCGAACTCAAATCAACCCCTCGAGTCGATATGAAGTCAACTTTTTTTCGTTTTCACGAAGTATTTGAGTCGACAATTGCTCTTCTTGAAGGTCCATTCGAACTCAAATCAACACCTCGAGTCGATATGAAGTCAACTTTTTTTCGTTTTCTCGAAGTGCTTGAGTCGACAATTGCTCTTCTTGAAGGTCCATTCGAACTCAAATCAACACCTCGAGTCGATATGAAGTCAACTTTTTTTCGTTTTCTCGAAGTGCTTGAGTCGACAATTGCTCTTCTTGAAGGTCCATTCGAACTCAAATCAACACCTCGAGTCAATATGAAGTCAACTTTTTTTCGTTTTCTCGAAGTGCTTGAGTCGACAATTGCTCTTCTTGAAGGTCCATTCGAACTCAAATCAACACCTCGAGTCGATATGAAGTCAACTTTTTTTCGTTTTCACGAAGTATTTGAGTCGACAATTGCTCTTCTTGAAGGTCCATTCGAACTCAAATCAACAACTCGAGTCGATATGAAGTCAACTTTTTTTCGTTTTTTCGAAGTGCTTGAGTCGACAATGGCTCTTCTTGAAGGTCCATTCGAACTCAAATCAACACCTCGAGTCGATATGAAGTCAACTTTTTTTCGATTTTTCGAAGTGCTTGAGTCGACAATTGCTCTTCTTGAAGGTCCATTCGAACTCAAATCAACACCTCGAGTCGATATGAAGTCAACTTTTTTTCGTTTTCACGAAGTGTTTGAGTCGACAATTGCACTTCTTGAAGGTCCATTCGAACTCAAATCAACACCTCGAGTCGATATGAAGTCAACTTTATTTCGTTTTCACGAAGTGTTTGAGTCGACAATTGCTCTTCTTGAAGGTCCATTCGAACTCAAATCAACACCTCGAGTCGATATGAAGTCAACTTTTTTTCGTTTTCTCGTAGTGTTTGAGTCGACAATTGCTCTTCTTGAAGGTCCATTCGAACTCAAATCAACACCTCGAGTCGATATGAAGTCAACTTTTTTTCATTTTCTCGAAGTGTTTGAGTCGACAATTGCTCTTCTTGAAGGTCCATTCGAACTCAAATCAACACATCGAGTCGATATGAAGTCAACTTTTTTTCGTTTTCACGAAGTATGTGAGTCACACAATTGCTCTTCTTGAAGGTCCATTCGAACTCAAATCAACACCTCGAGTCGATATGAAGTCAACTTTTTTTCGTTTTCACGAAGTGTTTGAGTCGACAATTGCTCTTCTTGAAGGTCCATTCGAACTCAAATCAACACCTCGAGTCGATATGAAGTCAACTTTTTTTCGTTTTCTCGTAGTGTTTGAGTCGACAATTGCTCTTCTTGAAGGTCCATTCGAACTCAAATCAACACCTCGAGTCGATATGAAGTCAACATTTTTTCATTTTCTCGAAGTGTTTGAGTCGACAATTGCTCTTCTTGAAGGTCCATTCGAACTCAAATCAACACCTCGAGTCGATATGAAGTCTACTTTTTTTCGTTTTCACGAAGTATGTGAGTCACACAATTGCTCTTCTTGAAGGTCCATTCGAACTCAAATCAACACCTCGAGTCGATATGAAGTCAACTTTTTTTCGTTTTCACGAAGTATTTGAGTCGACAATTGCTCTTCTTGAAGGTCCATTCGAACTCAAATCAACACCTCGAGTCGATATGAAGTCAACTTTTTTTCGTTTTTTCGAAGTGCTTGAGTCGACAATTGCTCTTCTTGAAGGTCCATTCGAACTCAAATCAACACCTCGAGTCGATATGAAGTCAACTTTTGTTCGTTTTCACGAAGTATTTGAGTCGACAATTGCTCTTCTTGAAGGTCCATTCGAACTCAAATCAACACTTCGAGTCGATATGAAGTCAACTTTTTTTCGTTTTCTCGAAGATTTTGAGTCGACAATTGCTCTTCTTGAAGACCCTTTCGAACTCAAATCAACACCTCGAGTCGATATGAAGTCGACTTTTTTTTCGTTTTCTCGAAGTGTTTTAGTCGACAATTGCTCTTCTTGAAGGTCCATTCGAACTCAAATCAACACCTCGATTCGATATGAAGTCAACTTTTTTTCGTTTTTTCGAAGTGCTTGAGTCGACAATTGCTCTTCTTGAAGGTCCATTCGAACTCAAATCAACACCTCGAGTCGATATGAAGTCAACTTTTTTTCGTTTTCTCGAAGTGTTTGAGTCGACAATTGGTCTTCTTGAAGGTCCATTCGAACTCAAATCAACTCCTCGAGTCGATATGAAGTCAACTTTCTTTCATTTTCTCGAAGTGTTTGAGTCGACAATTGCTCTTCTTGAAGGTCTATTCGAACTCAAATCAACACCTCGAGTCGATATGAAGTCAACTTTTTTTCATTTTCTCGAAGTGTTTGAGTCGACAATTGCTCTTCTTGAAGGTCCATTCGAACTCAAATCAACACCTCGAGTCGATATGAAGTCAACTTTTTTTCGTTTTCACGAAGTATTTGAGTCGACAATTGCTCTTCTTGAAGGTCCATTCGAACTCAAATCAACACCTCGAGTCGATATGAAGTCAACTTTTTTTCGTTTTTTCGAAGTGCTTGAGTCGACAATTGCTCTTCTTGAAGGTCCATTCGAACTCAAATCAACACCTCGAGTCGATATGAAGTCAACTTTTTTTCGTTTTCTCGAAGTGTTTGAGTCGACAATTGCTCTTCTTGAAGGTCCATTCGAACTCAAATCAACACCTCGAGTCGATATGAAGTCAACTTTTTTTCATTTTCTCGAAGTGTTTGAGTCGACAATTGCTCTTCTTGAAGGTCCATTCGAACTCAAATCAACACCTCGAGTCGATATGAAGTCAACTTTTTCTCGTTTTCTCGAAGTGTTTGAGTCGACAATTGCTCTTCTTGAAGGTCCATTCGAACTCAAATCAACACCTCGAGTCGATATGAAGTCAACTTTTTTTCGTTTTCTCGAAGTGTTTGAGTCGACAATTGCTCTTCTTGAAGGTCCATTCGAACTCAAATCAACACCTCGAGTCGATATGAAGTCAACTTTTTTTCGTTTTCACGAAGTATTTGAGTCGACAATTGCTCTTCTTGAAGGTCCATTCGAACTCAAATCAACACCTCGAGTCGATATGAAGTCAACTTTTTTTCGTTTTCTCGAAGTGTTTGAGTCGACAATTGCTCTTCTTGAAGGTCCATTCGAACTCAAATCAACACCTCGAGTCGATATGAAGTCAACTTTTTTTCGTTTTCACGAAGTATTTGAGTCGACAATTGCTCTTCTTGAAGGTCCATTCGAACTCAAATCAACACCTCGAGTCGATATGAAGTCAACTTTTTTTCGTTTTCTCGAAGTGTTTGAGTCGACAATTGCTCTTCTTGAAGGTCCATTCGAACTCAAATCAACACCTCGAGTCGATATGAAGTCAACTTTTTTTCGTTTTCACGAAGTATTTGAGTCGATAATTGCTCTTCTTGAAGGTCCATTCGAACTCAAATCAACACCTCGAGTCGATATGAAGTCAACTTTTTTTCGTTTTCTCGAAGTGTTTGAGTCGACAATTGCTCTTCTTGAAGGTCCATTCGAACTCAAATCAACACCTCGAGTCGATATGAAGTCAACTTTTTTTCGTTTTCTCGAAGTGTTTGAGTCGACAATTGCTCTTCTTGAAGGTCCATTCGAACTCAAATCAACACCTCGAGTCGATATGAAGTCAACTTTTTTTCGTTTTCACGAAGTATTTGAGGCGACAATTGCTCTTCTTGAAGGTCCATTCGAACTCAAATGAACACCTCGAGTCGATATGAAGTCAACTTTTTTTCGTTTTCTCGAAGTGTTTGAGTCGACAATTGCTCTTCTTGAAGGTCCATTCGAACTCAAATCAACACCTCGATTCGATATGAAGTCAAATTTTTTTCGTTTTCTCGAAGTGTTTGAGTCGACAATTGCTCTTCTTGAAGGTCCATTCGAACTCAAATCAACACCTCGAGTCGATATGAAGTCAACTTTTTTTCGTTTTCACGAAGTATGTGAGTCACACAATTGCTCTTCTTGAAGGTCCATTCGAACTCAAATCAACACCTCGAGTCGATATGAAGTCAACTTTTTTTCGTTTTCTCGAAGTGTTTGAGTCGACAATTGCTCTTCTTGAAGGTCCATTCGAACTCAAATCAACACCTCGAGTCGATATGAAGTCAACTTTTTTTCGTTTTCACGAAGTATTTGAGTCGACAATTGCTCTTCTTGAAGGTCCATTCGAACTCAAATCAACACCTCGAGTCGATATGAAGTCAACTTTTTTTCGTTTTCTCGAAGTGTTTGAGTCGACAATTGCTCTTCTTGAAGGTCCATTCGAACTCAAATCAACACCTCGAGTCGATATGAAGTCAACGTTTTTTCGTTTTCTCGAAGTGTTTGAGTCGACAATTGCTCTTCTTGAAGGTCCATTCGAACTCAAATCAACACCTCGAGTCGATATGAAGTCAACTTTTTTTCGTTTTCACGAAGTATTTGAGGCGACAATTGCTCTTCTTGAAGGTCCATTCGAACTCAAATGAACACCTCGAGTCGATATGAAGTCAACTTTTTTTCGTTTTCTCGAAGTGTTTGAGTCGACAATTGCTCTTCTTGAAGGTCCATTCGAACTCAAATCAACACCTCGATTCGATATGAAGTCAACTTTTTTTCGTTTTCTCGAAGTGTTTGAGTCGACAATTGCTCTTCTTGAAGGTCCATTCGAACTCAAATCAACACCTCGAGTCGATATGAAGTCAACTTTTTTTCGTTTTCACGAAGTATTTGAGTCGACAATTGCTCTTCTTGAAGGTCCATTCGAACTCAAATCAACACCTCGAGTCGATATGAAGTCAACTTTTTTTCGTTTTCTCGAAGTGTTTGAGTCGACAATTGCTCTTCTTGAAGGTCCATTCGAACTCAAATCAACACCTCGAGTCGATATGAAGTCAACTTTTTTTCATTTTCTCGAAGTGGTTGAGTCGACAATTGCTCTTCTTGAAGGTCCATTCGAACTCAAATCAACACCTCGAGTCGATATGAAGTCAACTTTTTTTCGTTTTCTCGAAGTGTTTGTGTCGACAATTGCTCTTCTTGAAGGTCCATTCGAACTCAAATCAACACCTCGAGTCGATATGAAGTCAAATTTTTCGTTTTCACGAAGTATTTGAGTCGACAATTGCTCTTCTTGAAGGTCCATTCGAACTCAAATCAACACCTCGAGTCGATATGAAGTCAACTTTTTTTCGTTTTCTCGAAGTGTTTGAGTCGACAATTGCTCTTCTTGAAGGTCCATTCGAACTCAAATCAACACCTCGAGTCGATATGAAGTCAACTTTTTTTCGTTTTCTCGAAGTGTTTGAGTCGACAATTGCTCTTCTTGAAGGTCCATTCGAACTCAAATCAACACCTCGAGTCGATATGAAGTCAACTTTTTTTCGTTTTCTCGAAGTGTTTGAGTCGACAATTGCTCTTCTTGAAGGTCCATTCGAACTCAAATCAACACCTCGAGTCGATATGAAGTCAACTTTTTTTCGTTTTCACGAAGTATTTGAGTCGACAATTGCTCTTCTTGAAGGTCCATTCGAACTCAAATCAACACCTCGATTCGATATGAAGTCAACTTTTTTTCGTTTTCTCGAAGTGTTTGAGTCGACAATTGCTCTTCTTGAAGGTCCATTCGAACTCAAATCAACACCTCGAGTCGATATGAAGTCAACTTTTTTTCGTTTTCACGAAGTATTTGAGTCGACAATTGCTCTTCTTGAAGGTCCATTCGAACTCAAATCAACACCTCGATTCGATATGAAGTCAACTTTTTTTCGTTTTCTCGAAGTGTTTGAGTCGACAATTGCTCTTCTTGAAGGTCCATTCGAACTCAAATCAACACCTCGAGTCGATATGAAGTCAACTTTTTTTCGTTTTCACGAAGTATTTGAGTCGACATTTGTTCTTCTTGAAGGTCCATTCGAACTCAAATCAACACCTCGAGTCGATATGAAGTCAACTTTTTTTCGTTTTCTCGAAGTGTTTGAGTCGACAATTGCTCTTCTTGAAGGTCCATTCGAACTCAAATCAACACCTCAAGTCGATATGAAGTCAACTTTTTTTCGTTTTCTCGAAGTGTTTGAGTCGACAATTGCTCTTCTTGAAGGTCCATTCGAACTCAAATCAACACCTCGATTCGATATGAAGTCAACTTTTTTTCGTTTTCTCGAAGTGTTTGAGTCGACAATTGCTCTTCTTGAAGGTCCATTCGAACTCAAATCAACACCTCGAGTCGATATGAAGTCAACTTTTTTTCGTTTTCACGAAGTATTTGAGTCGACAATTGCTCTTCTTGAAGGTCCATTCGAACTCAAATCAACACCTCGAGTC
The DNA here is from genome assembly GCA_963920205.1 of Stenodema calcarata. NCBI lineage: Eukaryota > Metazoa > Arthropoda > Insecta > Hemiptera > Miridae > Stenodema > Stenodema calcarata. Next base: position 2,310,563 of record OY986064.1, read on the forward strand.
GATATGAAGTCAACTTTTTTTCATTTTCTCGAAGTGTTTGAGTCGACAATTGCTCTTCTTGAAGGTCCATTCGAACTCAAATCAACACCTCGATTCGATATGAAGTCAACTTTTTTTCGTTTTTTCGAAGTGCTTGAGTCGACAATTGCTCTTCTTGAAGGTCCATTCGAACTCAAATCAACACCTCGGGTCGATATGAAGTCAACTTTTTTTCATTTTCTCGAAGTGTTTGAGTCGACAATTGCTCTTCTTGAAGGTCCATTCGAACTCAAATCAACACCTCGAGTCGATATGAAGTCAACTTTTTTTCGTTTTCACGAAGTATTTAAGTCGACAATTGCTCTTCTTGAAGGTCCATTCGAACTCAAATCAACACCTCGAGTCGATATGAAGTCAACTTTTTTTCGTTTTCTCGAAGTGTTTGAGTCGACAATTGCTCTTCTTGAAGGTCCATTCGAACTCAAATCAACACCTCGAGTCGATATGAAGTCACCTTTTTTTCGTTTTCACGAAGTATTTGAGTCGACAATTGCTCTTCTTGAAGGTCCCATCGACCTCAAATCAACACCTCGAGTCGATATGAAGTCAACTTTTTTTCGTTTTCACGAAGTATTTGAGTCGACAATTGCTCTTCTTGAAGGTCCATTCGAACTCAAATCAACACCTCGAGTCGATATGAAGTCAACTTTTTTTCGTTTTCTCGAAGTGTTTGAGTCGACAATTGCTCTTCTTGAAGGTCCATTCGAACTCAAATCAACACCTCGAGTCGATATGAAGTCAACTTTTTTTCGTTTTCACGAAGTATTTGAGTCGACAATTGCTCTTCTTGAAGGTCCATTCGAACTCAAATCAACACCTCGATTCGATATGAAGTCAACTTTTTTTCGTTTTCTCGAAGTGTTTGAGTCGACAATTGCTCTTCTTGAAGGTCCATTCGAACTCAAATCAACACCTCGAGTCGATATGAAGTCAACTTTTTTTCGTTTTCACGAAGTATTTGAGTCGACATTTGTTCTTCTTGAAGGTCCATTCGAACTCAAATCAACACCTCGAGTCGATATGAAGTCAACTTTTTTTCGTTTTCTCGAAGTGTTTGAGTCGACAATTGCTCTTCTTGAAGGTCCATTCGAACTCAAATCAACACCTCAAGTCGATATGAAGTCAACTTTTTTTCGTTTTCTCGAAGTGTTTGAGTCGACAATTGCTCTTCTTGAAGGTCCATTCGAACTCAAATCAACACCTCGATTCGATATGAAGTCAACTTTTTTTCGTTTTCTCGAAGTGTTTGAGTCGACAATTGCTCTTCTTGAAGGTCCATTCGAACTCAAATCAACACCTCGAGTCGATATGAAGTCAACTTTTTTTCGTTTTCACGAAGTATTTGAGTCGACAATTGCTCTTCTTGAAGGTCCATTCGAACTCAAATCAACACCTCGAGTCGATATGAAGTCAACTTTTTTTCATTTTCTCGAAGTGTTTGAGTCGACAATTGCTCTTCTTGAAGGTCCATTCGAACTCAAATCAACACCTCGATTCGATATGAAGTCAACTTTTTTTCGTTTTTTCGAAGTGCTTGAGTCGACAATTGCTCTTCTTGAAGGTCCATTCGAACTCAAATCAACACCTCGGGTCGATATGAAGTCAACTTTTTTTCATTTTCTCGAAGTGTTTGAGTCGACAATTGCTCTTCTTGAAGGTCCATTCGAACTCAAATCAACACCTCGAGTCGATATGAAGTCAACTTTTTTTCGTTTTCACGAAGTATTTGAGTCGACAATTGCTCTTCTTGAAGGTCCATTCGAACTCAAATCAACACCTCGAGTCGATATGAAGTCAACTTTTTTTCGTTTTCTCGAAGTGTTTGAGTCGACAATTGCTCTTCTTGAAGGTCCATTCGAACTCAAATCAACACCTCGAGTCGATATGAAGTCAACTTTTTTTCGTTTTCTCGAAGTGTTTGAGTCGACAATTGCTCTTCTTGAAGGTCCATTCGAACTCAAATCAACACCTCGATTCGATATGAAGTCAACTTTTTTTCGTTTTCTCGAAGTGTTTGAGTCGACAATTGCTCTTCTTGAAGGTCCATTCGAACTCAAATCAACACCTCGAGTCGATATGAAGTCAACTTTTTTTCGTTTTCACGAAGTATTTGAGTCGACAATTGCTCTTCTTGAAGGTCCATTCGAACTCAAATCAACACCTCGATTCGATATGAAGTCAACTTTTTTTCGTTTTCTCGAAGTGTTTGAGTCGACAATTGCTCTTCTTGAAGGTCCATTCGAACTAAAATCAACACCTCGAGTCGATATGAAGTCAACTTTTTTTCGTTTTCACGAAGTATTTGAGTCGACAATTGCTCTTTTCGAAGGTCCATTCGAATTCAAATCAACACCTCGAGTCGATATGAAGTCAACTTTTTTTCGTTTTCTCGAAGTGTTTGAGTCGACAATCGCTCTTTTTGAAAGGTCCATTCGAACTCAAATCAACACCTCGAGTCGATATGAAGTCAACTTTTTTTCGTTTTCTCGAAGTGTTTGAGTCGACAATTGCTCTTCTTGAAGGTCCATTCGAACTCAAATCAACACCTCGAGTCGATATGAAGTCAACTTTTTTTCGTTTTCACGAAGTATTTGAGTCGACAATTGCTCTTCTTGAAGGTCCATTCGAACTCAAATCAACACGTCGAGTCGATATGAAGTCAACTTTTTTTCGTTTTCTCGAAGTGTTTGAGTCGACAATTGCTCTTCTTGAAGGTCCATTCGAACTCAAACCAACACCTCGAGTCGATATGAAGTCAACTTTTTTTCGTTTTCTCGAAGTGTTTGAGTCGACAATTGCTCTTCTTGAAGGTCCATTCGAACTCAAATCAACACCTCGATTCGATATGAAGTCAACTTTTTTTCGTTTTCTCGAAGTGTTTGAGTCGACAATTGCTCTTCTTGAAGGTCCATTCGAACTCAAATCAACACCTCGAGTCGATATGAAGTCAACTTTTTTTCGTTTTCACGAAGTATTTGAGTCGACAATTGCTCTTCTTGAAGGTCCATTCGAACTCAAATCAACACCTCGAGTCGATATGAAGTCAACTTTTTGTCGTTTTCTCGAAGTGTTTGAGTCGACAATTGCTCTTCTTGAAGGTCCATTCGAACTCAAATCAACACCTCGATTCGATATGAAGTCAACTTTTTTTCGTTTTCTCGAAGTGTTTGAGTCGACAATTGCTCTTCTTGAAGGTCCATTCGAACTCAAATCAACACCTCGAGTCGATATGAAGTCAACTTTTTTTCGTTTTCACGAAGTATTTGAGTCGACAATTGCTCTTCTTGAAGGTCCATTCGAACTCAAATCAACACCTCGAGTCGATATGATGTCAACTTTTTTTCGTTTTCTCGAAGTGTTTGAGTCGACAATTGCTCTTCTTGAAGGTCCATTCGAACTCAAATCAACACCTCGAGTCGATATGAAGTCACCTTTTTTTCGTTTTCACGAAGTATTTGAGTCGACAATTGCTCTTCTTGAAGGTCCATTCGAACTCAAATCAACACCTCGAGTCGATATGAAGTCAACTTTTTTTCGTTTTCTCGAAGTGTTTGAGTCGACAATTGCTCTTCTTGAAGGTCCATTCGAACTCAAATCAACACCTCGAGTCGATATGAAGTCACCTTTTTTTCGTTTTCACGAAGTATTTGAGTCGACAATTGCTCTTCTTGAAGGTCCATTCGAACTCAAATCAACACCTCGAGTCGATATGAAGTCAACTTTTTTTCGTTTTCTCGAAGTGTTTGAGTCGACAATTGCTCTTCTTGAAGGTCCCATCGACCTCAAATCAACACCTCGAGTCGATATGAAGTCAACTTTTTTTCGTTTTCACGAAGTATTTGAGTCGACAATTGCTCTTTTCGAAGGTCCATTCGAATTCAAATCAACACCTCGAGTCGATATGAAGTCAACTTTTTTTCGTTTTCTCGAAGTGTTTGAGTCGACAATTGCTCTTCTTGAAAGGTCCCATCGAACTCAAATCAACACCTCGAGTCGATATGAAGTCAACTTTTTTTCGTTTTCTCGAAGTGTTTGAGTCGACAATTGCTCTTCTTGAAGGTCCCATCGACCTCAAATCAACACCTCGAGTCGATATGAAGTCAACTTTTTTTCGTTTTCACGAAGTATTTGAGTCGACAATTGCTCTTTTCGAAGGTCCATTCGAATTCAAATCAACACCTCGAGTCGATATGAAGTCAACTTCTTTTCGTTTTCTCGAAGTGTTTGAGTCGACAATTGCTCTTCTTGAAAGGTCCATTCGAACTCAAATCAACACCTCGAGTCGATATGAAGTCAACTTTTTTTCGTTTTCTCGAAGTGTTTGAGTCGACAATTGCTCTTCTTGAAGGTCCATTCGAACTCAAATCAACACCTCGATTCGATATGAAGTCAACTTTTTTTCGTTTTCTCGAAGTGTTTGAGTCGACAATTGCTCTTCTTGAAGGTCCATTCGAACTCAAATCAACACCTCGAGTCGATATGAAGTCAACTTTTTTTCGTTTTCACGAAGTATTTGAGTCGACAATTGCTCTTCTTGAAGGTCCATTCGAACTCAAATCAACACCTCGAGTCGATATGAAGTCAACTTCTTTTCGTTTTCTCGAAGTGTTTGAGTCGACAATTGCTCTTCTTGAAGGTCCATTCGAACTCAAATCAACACCTCGAGTCGATATGAAGTCAACTTTTTTTCATTTTCTCGAAGTGTTTGAGTCGACAATTGCTCTTCTTGAAGGTCCATTCGAACTCAAATCAACACCTCGAGTCGATATGAAGTCAACTTTTTTTCGTTTTCTCGAAGTGTTTGAGTCGACAATTGCTCTTCTTGAAGGTCCATTCGAACTCAAATCAACACCTCGAGTCGATATGAAGTCAACTTTTTTTCGTTTTCACGAAGTATTTAAGTCGACAATTGCTCTTCTTGAAGGTCCATTCGAACTCAAATCAACACCTCGAGTCGATATGAAGTCAACTTTTTTTCGTTTTCTCGAAGTGTTTGAGTCGACAATTGCTCTTCTTGAAGGTCCATTCGAACTCAAATCAACACCTCGAGTCGATATGAAGTCACCTTTTTTTCGTTTTCACGAAGTATTTGAGTCGACAATTGCTCTTCTTGAAGGTCCATTCGAACTCAAATCAACACCTCGAGTCGATATGAAGTCAACTTTTTTTCGTTTTCACGAAGTATTTGAGTCGACAATTGCTCTTTTCGAAGGTCCATTCGAATTCAAATCAACACCTCGAGTCGATATGAAGTCAACTTCTTTTCGTTTTCTCGAAGTGTTTGAGTCGACAATTGCTCTTCTTGAAAGGTCCATTCGAACTCAAATCAACACCTCGAGTCGATATGAAGTCAACTTTTTTTCGTTTTCTCGAAGTGTTTGAGTCGACAATTGCTCTTCTTGAAGGTCCATTCGAACTCAAACCAACACCTCGAGTCGATATGAAGTCAACTTTTTTTCGTTTTCTCGAAGTGTTTGAGTCGACAATTGCTCTTCTTGAAGGTCCATTCGAACTCAAATCAACACCTCGATTCGATATGAAGTCAACTTTTTTTCGTTTTCTCGAAGTGTTTGAGTCGACAATTGCTCTTCTTGAAGGTCCATTCGAACTCAAATCAACACCTCGAGTCGATATGAAGTCAACTTTTTTTCGTTTTCACGAAGTATTTGAGTCGACAATTGCTCTTCTTGAAGGTCCATTCGAACTCAAATCAACACCTCGAGTCGATATGAAGTCAACTTCTTTTCGTTTTCTCGAAGTGTTTGAGTCGACAATTGCTCTTCTTGAAGGTCCATTCGAACTCAAATCAACACCTCGAGTCGATATGAAGTCAACTTTTTTTCATTTTCTCGAAGTGTTTGAGTCGACAATTGCTCTTCTTGAAGGTCCATTCGAACTCAAATCAACACCTCGAGTCGATATGAAGTCAACTTTTTTTCGTTTTCTCGAAGTGTTTGAGTCGACAATTGCTCTTCTTGAAGGTCCATTCGAACTCAAATCAACACCTCGAGTCGATATGAAGTCAACTTTTTTTCGTTTTCACGAAGTATTTAAGTCGACAATTGCTCTTCTTGAAGGTCCATTCGAACTCAAATCAACACCTCGAGTCGATATGAAGTCAACTTTTTTTCGTTTTCTCGAAGTGTTTGAGTCGACAATTGCTCTTCTTGAAGGTCCATTCGAACTCAAATCAACACCTCGAGTCGATATGAAGTCACCTTTTTTTCGTTTTCACGAAGTATTTGAGTCGACAATTGCTCTTCTTGAAGGTCCATTCGAACTCAAATCAACACCTCGAGTCGATATGAAGTCAACTTTTTTTCGTTTTCTCGAAGTGTTTGAGTCGACAATTGCTCTTCTTGAAGGTCCCATCGACCTCAAATCAACACCTCGAGTCGATATGAAGTCAACTTTTTTTCGTTTTCACGAAGTATTTGAGTCGACAATTGCTCTTCTTGAAGGTCCATTCGAACTCAAATCAACACCTCGAGTCGATATGAAGTCAACTTTTTTTCGTTTTCTCGAAGTGTTTGAGTCGACAATTGCTCTTCTTGAAGGTCCATTCGAACTCAAATCAACACCTCGATTCGATATGAAGTCAACTTTTTTTCGTTTTCACAAAGTATTTGAGTCGACAACTGCTCTTCTTGAAGGTCCATTCGAACTCAAATCAACACCTCGAGTCGATATGAAGTCAACTTTTTTTCGTTTTCTCGAAGTGTTTGAGTCGACAATTGCTCTTCTTGAAGGTCCATTCGAACTCAAATCAACACCACGGTTCGATATGAAGTCAACTTTTTTTCGTTTTTTCGAAGTGCTTGAGTCGACAATTGCTCTTCTTGAAGGTCCATTCGAACTCAAATCAACACCTCGAGTCGATATGAAGTCAACTTTTTTGCGTTTTCTCGAAGTGTTTGAGTCGACAATTGCTCTTCTTGAAGGTCCATTCGACCTCAAATCAACACCTCGAGTCGATATGAAGTCAACTTTTTTTCGTTTTCACGAAGTATTTAAGTCGACAATTGCTCTTCTTGAAGGTCCATTCGAACTCAAATCAACACCTCGAGTCGATATGAAGTCAACTTTTTTTCGTTTTCACGAAGTATTTGAGTCGACAATTGCTCTTCTTGAAGGTCCATTCGAACTCAAATCAACACCTCGAGTCGATATGAAGTCAACTTTTTTTCGTTTTCACGAAGTATTTGAGTCGACAATTGCTCTTCTTGAAGGTCCATTCGAACTCAAATCAACACCTCGAGTCGATATGAAGTCAACTTTTTTTCGTTTTCACGAAGTATTTAAGTCGACAATTGCTCTTCTTGAAGGTCCATTCGAACTCAAATCAACACCTCGAGTCGATATGAAGTCAACTTTTTTTCGTTTTCACGAAGTATTTGAGTCGACAATTGCTCTTCTTGAAGGTCCATTCGAACTCAAATCAACACCTCGAGTCGATATGAAGTCAACTTTTTTTCGTTTTCTCGAAGTGTTTGAGTCGACAATTGCTCTTCTTGAAGGTCCATTCGAACTCAAATCAACACCTCGAGTCGATATAAAGTCAACTTTTTTTCGTTTTCTCGAAGTGTTTGAGTCGACAATTGCTCTTCTTGAAGGTCCATTCGAACTCAAATCAACACCTCGATTCGATATGAAGTCAACTTTTTTTCGTTTTCTCGAAGTGTTTGAGTCGACAATTGCTCTTCTTGAAGGTCCATTCGAACTCAAATCAACACCTCGAGTCGATATGAAGTCAACTTTTTTTCGTTTTCACGAAGTATTTGAGTCGACATTTGCTCTTCTTGAAGGTCCATTCGAACTCAAATCAACACCTCGAGTCGATATGAAGTCAACTTTTTTTCGTTTTTTCGAAGTGTTTGAGTCGACAATTGCTCTTCTTGAAGGTCCATTCGAACTCAAATCAACACCTCGAGTCGATATGAAGTCAACTTTTTTTCGTTTTCACGAAGTATTTGAGTCGACAATTGCTCTTCTTGAAGGTCCATTCGAACTCAAATCAACACCTCGAGTCGATATGAAGTCAACTTTTTTTCGTTTTCTCGAAGTGTTTGAGTCGACAATTGCTCTTCTTGAAGACCCTTCCGAACTCAAATCAACACCTCGATTCGATATGAAGTCGACAATTTTGTTTTCGTTTTCTAGAAGTGTTTTAGTCGACAATTGCTCTTCTTGAAGGTCCATTCGAACTCAAATCAACACCTCGAGTCGATATAAAGTCAACTTTTTTTCGTTTTCTCGAAGTGTTTGAGTCGACAATTGCTCTTCTTGAAGGTCCATTCGAACTCAAATCAACACCTCGAGTCGATATGAAGTCAACTTTTTTTCGTTTTCACGAAGTATTTGAGTCGACATTTGCTCTTCTTGAAGGTCCATTCGAACTCAAATCAACACCTCGAGTCGATATGAAGTCAACTTTTTTTCGTTTTTTCGAAGTGTTTGAGTCGACAATTGCTCTTCTTGAAGGTCCATTCGAACTCAAATCAACACCTCGAGTCGATATGAAGTCAACTTTTTTTCGGTTTCACGAAGTATTTGAGTCGACATTTGCTCTTCTTGAAGGTCCATTCGAACTCAAATCAACACCTCGAGTCGATATGAAGTCAACTTTTTTTCGTTTTTTCGAAGTGTTTGAGTCGACAATTGCTCTTCTTGAAGGTCCATTCGAACTCAAATCAACACCTCGAGTCGATATGAAGTCAACTTTTTTTCGTTTTCACGAAGTATTTGAGTCGACAATTGCTCTTCTTGAAGGTCCATTCGAACTCAAATCAACACCTCGAGTCGATATGAAGTCAACTTTTTTTCGTTTTCTCGAAGTGTTTGAGTCGACAATTGCTCTTCTTGAAGACCCTTCCGTACTCAAATCAACACCTCGATTCGATATGAAGTCGACTTTTTTTTCGTTTTCTCGAATTGTTTTAGTCGACAATTGCTCTTCTTGAAGGTCCATTCGAACTCAAATCAACACCTCGAGTCGATATGAAGTCAACGTTTTTCGTTTTTTCGAAGTGCTTGAGTCGACAATTGCTCTTCTTGAAGGTCGATTCGAACTCAAATCAACACCTCGAGTCGATATGAAGTCAACTTTTTTTCGTTTTCTCGAAGAGTTTGAGTCGACAATTGCTCTTCTTGAAGGTCCATTCGAACTCAAATCAACACCTCGAGTCGATATGAAGTCAACTTTTTTTCATTTTCTCGAAGTGTTTGAGTCGACAATTGCTCTTCTTGAAGGTCCATTCGAACTCAAATCAACACCTCGAGTCGATATGAAGTCAACTTTTTTTCGTTTTCTCGAAGTGTTTGAGTCGACAATTGCTCTTCTTGAAGGTCCATTCGAACTCAAATCAACACCTCGAGTCGATATGAAGTCAACTTTTTTTCGTTTTCACGAAGTATTTGAGTCGACAATTGCTCTTCTTGAAGGTCCATTCGAACACAAATCAACACCTCGAGTCGATATGAAGTCAACTTTTTTTCGTTTTCTCGAAGTGTTTGAGTCGACAATTGCTCTTCTTGAAGGTCCATTCGAACTCAAATCAACACCTCGAGTCGATATGAAGTCAACTTTTTTTCGTTTTCACGAAGTATTTGAGTCGACAATTGCTCTTCTTGAAGGTTCATTCGAACTCAAATCAACACCTCAATTCGATATGAAGTCAACTTTTTTTCGTTTTCTCGAAGTGTTTGAGTCGACAATTGCTCTTCTTGAAGGTCCATTCGAACTCAAATCAACACCTCGAGTCGATATGAAGTCAACTTTTTTTCGTTTTCTCGAAGTGTTTGAGTCGACAATTGCTCTTCTTGAAGGTCCATTCGAACTCAAATCAACACCACGATTCGATATGAAGTCAACTTTTTTTCGTTTTTTCGAAGTGCTTGAGTCGACAATTGCTCTTCTTGAAGGTCCATTCGAACTCAAATCAACACCTCGAGTCGATATGAAGTCAACTTTTTTTCGTTTTCTCGAAGTGTTTGAGTCGACAATTGCTCTTCTTGAAGGTCCATTCGAACTCAAATCAACACCTCGAGTCGATATGAAGTCAACTTTTTTTCGTTTTCTCGAAGTGTTTGAGTCGACAATTGCTCTTCTTGAAGGTCCATTCGAACTCAAATCAACACCTCGAGTCGATATGAAGTCAACTTTTTTTCGTTTTCACGAAGTATTTGAGTCGACAATTGCTCTTCTTGAAGGTCCATTCGAACTCAAATCAACACCTCGAGTCGATATGAAGTCAACTTTTTTTCGTTTTCTCGAAGTGTTTGAGTCGACAATTGCTCTTCTTGAAGGTCCATTCGAACTCAAATCAACACCTCGAGTCGATATGAAGTCAACTTTTTTTCGTTTTCACGAAGTATTTGAGTCGACAATTGCTCTTCTTGAAGGTCCATTCGAACTCAAATCAACACCTCAATTCGATATGAAGTCAACTTTTTTTCGTTTTCTCGAAGTGTTTGAGTCGACAATTGCTCTTCTTGAAGGTCCATTCGAACTCAAATCAACACCTCGAGTCGATATGAAGTCAACTTTTTTTCGTTTTCTCGAAGTGTTTGAGTCGACAATTGCTCTTCTTGAAGGTTCATTCGAACTCAAATCAACACCTCAATTCGATATGAAGTCAACTTTTTTTCGTTTTCACGAAGTATTTGAGTCGACAATTGCTCTTCTTGAAGGTCCATTCGAACTCAAATCAACACCTCGAGTCGATATGAAGTCAACTTTTTTTCGTTTTCTCGAAGTGTTTGAGTCGACAATTGCTCTTCTTGAAGGTCCATTCGAACTCAAATCAACACCTCGAGTCGATATGAAGTCAACTTTTTTTCGTTTTCACGAAGTATTTGAGTCGACAATTGCTCTTCTTGAAGGTCCATTCGAACACAAATCAACACCTCGAGTCGATATGAAGTCAACTTTTTTTCGTTTTCTCGAAGTGTTTGAGTCGACAATTGCTCTTCTTGAAGGTCCATTCGAACTCAAATCAACACCTCGAGTCGATATGAAGTCAACTTTTTTTCGTTTTCACGAAGTATTTGAGTCGACAATTGCTCTTCTTGAAGGTTCATTCGAACTCAAATCAACACCTCAATTCGATATGAAGTCAACTTTTTTTCGTTTTCTCGAAGTGTTTGAGTCGACAATTGCTCTTCTTGAAGGTCCATTCGAACTCAAATCAACACCTCGAGTCGATATGAAGTCAACTTTTTTTCGTTTTCTCGAAGTGTTTGAGTCGACAATTGCTCTTCTTGAAGGTCCATTCGAACTCAAATCAACACCACGATTCGATATGAAGTCAACTTTTTTTCGTTTTTTCGAAGTGCTTGAGTCGACAATTGCTCTTCTTGAAGGTCCATTCGAACTCAAATCAACACCTCGAGTCGATATGAAGTCAACTTTTTTTCGTTTTCTCGAAGTGTTTGAGTCGACAATTGCTCTTCTTGAAGGTCCATTCGAACTCAAATCAACACCTCGAGTCGATATGAAGTCAACTTTTTTTCGTTTTCACGAAGTATTTAAGTCGACAATTGCTCTTCTTGAAGGTCCATTCGAACTCAAATCAACACCTCGAGTCGATATGAAGTCAACTTTTTTTCGTTTTCACGAAGTATTTGAGTCGACAATTGCTCTTCTTGAAGGTCCATTCGAGCTCAAATCAACACCTCGAGTCGATATGAAGTCAACTTTTTGGTTTATTATCTTCGATAATGAACCATTGGAATCGCCCAAAGAAAATTTTTTTTTAACCCCCCCTCAAAATTTGTTGGTTTACGTTTCAAGATACGTAGATTCAGAAAATCGAATAAAAAATAAACCAAAAATCCGTCCGTCCGCCGTACGCCGTCCGCGCCACTTTGCCCAGTTAGCGTTGAGTTAAAATTACGAAATTTTTTTTATGGGTTTCGACCAACCCCACAATGGTCCTCGAAACTTTTCATAACCCTAGGTCAAGGGGAAGGGGTTCAAAACGAATTTTGAAAATTTCATACCTCGAAAAATTCATGTAGAACGGTATGTTTTTTTATTTCATATTAAGATAGAGTTTGTTCCGTAGAATTTTTTAAGACCATCCGCAGCTTTGTACGACCAGCCGTTCGTTCACAATGAGGGCTCAAAGATTGTGCTTCACAACACGATCATGAATCAAACTGTTGAAATACAGGTCCATTTTCATACTAACAAGCTCTTGAACATCATATGGCTTAAGTGATGTCGAGTTTGTTGTTCTGAGGTGCGTTTCGTGCTACGGAAATGAAGCTAATTTCGAATGTTTGTTGGTAGGTACTTCTTCTATAGAAAAATTATTACCGACGTAGTATTAAAAACCCCAGAATTATATCGTATTAATTAATCATAATTAATAATAATAATTATTAATAATAAATACAAATGATTAATACCTAACAATAAATTATAATAATTTTCACAAGGTACTTGATAAAATTATTAATAATAATTGTTAATAATTTTATCACTAATTATCAGTGATAGAATTATTATGAATTATTCATAATAATAATTAATCTAACATTTAGGATCTAGACATTTAGACCTAATGATCTAAACAGAAGGGTGATCTGTACAAAGAAGATAATGAACCGTTGTGTCAAGAATTTGCAGAGTTTTAACTATGAGGATACCAGAAGGACGAAGGCCGCGGCGGTGGTAGCTCAAACGTGACGACAAACCCTCTTCCCATGACGGGCCTAACTATACACGCACCTGTTCGACCCGAAGGACCGACCAGAAGTTCTCATGCAAAATCGTTTAAAGCCGAAGGATTCCTAAGTTACTGAGCTGCGGTTAGGGCTCACAGTGTCTCACACAAAGTCTGGCAAACAAGAAACGTTAGAGATAAATAGTAGACAATTACGGCTTTTCCCGAGCCATTTGGACTTTTGAAGAACTATAGAATCACCAAATCAAAGTTGTTCAAAATCGAGGGATTCTTAAGCTACCGAGCTGCAGCAAGGGCTCACACAAAGTCAGCCAAACTAGAGAAGCCTGTTTTCTGAATTGGTCCTGATCAACTGTAGCTCAGGTCTGATGAAAGTCAATAAATCAAGTAAATATTCGTAATTGGAAATAATGAAAAGAGATCATTACAATGATGGTTGATAGCTATCAGAAGGGTTTTCGGTTTAGTCCAGATCGAAGTTCTCATCAAAATCGTCGGATTCTTAAGCTAGTGAGCTGCAGCAAGGGCTCACACAAAGTCAGCCAAACTAGAGAAGCCTGTTTTCTGAATTGGTCCTGATCAACTGTAGCTCAGGTCTGATGAAAGTCAATAAATCAAGTAAATATTCGTAATTGGAAATAATGAAAAGAGATCATTACAATGATGGTTGATAGCTATCAGAAGGGTTTTCGGTTTAGTCCAGATCGAAGTTCTCATCAAAATCGTCGGATTCTTAAGCTAGTGAGCTGCAGCAAGGGCTCACACAAAGTCAGCCAAACTAGATAGACAAGCCTGTTTCCTGAATTGGTCCTGATCACCTGTAGCTCAGGTCTGATGAAAGTCAATATATCAAGTAAATCTTCGTCATTGAAAATAATGAAAAGAGATCATTACAACGATGTTTGGTGACTATCAGGAGGGTTTTCGGTTTAGTCTAGATCGAAGCTCTCATGCAAAATCGTGGGATTCTTAAGCTTGTGAGCTGCAGCAAGGGCTAATACAAAGTCAATCAAACAAGATTACTTTCAGGAATAAATAGTGGACAATTACGGATGTTTCGGATTTTTGAAGAAGTGAAAGAGCACCAGATCGCAGTTCGTATGCAAAATCGTTCAAAATCGAGGGATTCTTAAGCTTGAGCTGCAGCGGGGGCTCATACAAAGTCTGGCAAACAAGAATTGTTTAAGGAATGAATAGTAGACAATTACGTTTTTTTTTGAAGAACTGAAAGACCACCAGATCGTAGTTCTTACGCAAAATAGTTCAAAATCGAGCGATTTTCAAGCTTGAACTGCAGAAAGGGCTCATACAAATGCTGGCAAATGAGGATAGTTTAAGGAATAGTGGACAATTACGGCTTTTCCGGAGTTTTAAAGAACTGAAGAAGATCGAAGTTCACTTGCTGAAGGATTGGTGGAATTTTCACTACGTAAGTGCGTTCGTAACGTTCAGGAAAATTTTGAAAACGTCGGTTTAAGGTGATGAAGATTATGTGGAGTGTATTGGAATCGAACGACACGAGTCACTCTTTCATCAGTGCTGTCAAGTATCGATAGTTCTGATGGTATCAATATTATTGACGATAGTAATTTTTTATTACTGCTACCAACCTGAAGGTTACTTTCAGGGTATGAATAGTTGTCGAGCAGAGGACTGTTACAGCTCTTCGCTCTACATCAAGAAACATGTACGAGTAGTTGTGTTTCCTGAATTTGTCATCATCACCTGTAGCTCAGATCTGATGAAGCTCAATAAATCAAGTAAATCTTCGTAATTAAAAATGATGAAAAGAGAGCTTTACAACGATGTTTGTTAACAGAATTATCAGCAGGGTTTTCGATTTAGTCGGGAAAAGGCCCGAAATACAAAACCGAGGGAGCCGCCAATTCAATGATCCCTTGATACAATCTGAATAGATTTACGACCTTCGGCGCGAGGGCTGTGCATTATTATAATCTGAGCTCCGTCCTACCAGCTCACGTAGGCCCGAGGGAGGTTATATCCCGAGGATTACCCTACCAACCACTACTGACTGACCCAGTGCGCAAAAAATCGATTGATGGCAGCGGAGGTGCTTTGGCGACTGGCATTGCCAACCGATTCCTTTTACCCCGCCGTACCACAACCGATTCGCTTCCTCGAAGTTTCCATCCGGCAGATACGTTTGCAAGTACATTTGCATCCCGTCCAAAACCTTCTAAGTGCGCAGACACGCACAGTGCGAACCGTAAGTTCTGCAGACTTTATGGTAGATTTACGTCTACCGCCGCAGAAACACGCCATTGTTCGAGGGTTCACTTTCAGTCTACGCTGTTGACAAATAGCAGGGTAGGAGTACAAATAAAAAAATCCACATTCATGCAGCATTGCTATAAGAGCAAATTTTCGAAGAAATAACTGGTTTAATGTAAAATGTCTCTATTTCACTGGTTCTATAACAAAATTTGTTGTCTACTTTTAATGTTGTCTACTTTTTGGCCGAGTAACACCTCAGTTTTATAGATTTTTCAACGTTCAACACGATGGTGAAGACAGGAATTGCGATATCTCATTCTGTTATCAGATTAGAGCATCTCAAGTAACAACCACGTTTCTTCATATTCAAAGTGCTCCAGTTTGAGAACGGAATAAGGTATCGCAATTGTGACTTCACCATCGTTTTCAACATTACAAAATCTTTAAAATGAGGTGTCACTTGTCAGACTGTTTTTATTTTGGGAATTTATAGGTAATCCCCCCCCCCTCCCCGAAAACTCCCCAATACCACCCCTTCGAGTTGCCCGATTCTGCCCATCTACGAACTTAGCCTTTTGATTGCCAAGGCAGATTTTTTGTGCAAATTTGAACTTCTTGTCTCAATTCTATCGAGATTTATTGTGTGGAATGATACATACATAAACAGGTATATTATATTACCATATGAATGGATCACCCGTCCATTTTAGACACATGAAGCTTTACATTTTTTTTTTAAACGTTGCCCCCCATAATGTTGGACAAGAAATTCAAATATTAACTTTTTGCTCGCCGCACATGCGCGAAAATGCGTGAAACGCGCACTAACACTGTTTTGCAACTTTTGGACTTGACATCAAACCGAGATTACAGCCTAAAACATGGTCGTTTTTTAAAAAGAAAAATCACATTATTCTGGCTCTTGATCATTTTAGTTTTAGTTAGATGAAGATGTAAGGAGAAGGGTTGGTAACTAATTTATCTTGCCGGGGCCATGTCGAGGACATTTCCATTCATTAGCAACCACCCTGTATACACATATGATTTTTGAGAACAATAGCTTCTTTTTCTTCGAAAATTCGCTAAAAGTGGATGAAAATAAAATTGTGTGAAGTAGAGGGAGGTTCTTGAAGAAATATGTGTATCTCAAAATCAGTTTTTCGGTACTTGGACGGTTATTGCATACCATGGTCCAATCGATTGTTGTATTTGCCCGTTGTCAAACCTTACGAGCGAAGTTCTACGTATCGCACGTCCGGTTATTGCATAAAACCGCCTAATTGTCGGTTTCGTGGGATTACGAAGCTAATACTCGGAAATGACGGGTTATTCTCCTACCGGAAACCAAAACACTCCCAAGACTCGCCAAAAACACCCGAATGCCCCGTTTCTCGTAAATTTTGTTTATCTGCAGATCGGATCATCTCTCAGAGACGACGGGGTCCGGATCCTCATCCGAACCGAAAACCTCCCTCGGGGAGGTCAACACCCGGATCGGATTACAAGATCCGCCGCGGATTACACGATCGACTACCGCTTTCCCTTTCATTCTCCCGTCGCTGGCTGGTGGGAAGTGGTAAAGTAATATAATGCGGGATCCTCCGCCTGGCGAGGTCCCTCCTACGCGGTTTTTGCGGTCCCTTATCTCATCAGTGGGACGTTCTCCAGAGAAAACTTCCTACTCGAGGGATGAAGTTTATCGAAAGAAGAAAATAAAACCTATTCGTCGCTACCGCAAGGTCGGATTATGTGTGATTCGCCTTTTTCGACATCAACCTTTTCTAACAAACTACACTTGAGGAGGCCAGTTTCGTAACCAGCTAAATTTATTTCATTTTTAACGAATTTTTGAAGAAAATGAAGCTATTGTTCTCGGTCCAAAATTTTTAAAACTCGAATTTCCGAAAAATATTCATACGAAAATCCATTCCAGACCATCCTGAATCCAGTGCCAAAAAGACACCAAAAATCATATGTATGTACGTATGTACATTTATATATTTATTTATGTATGACATAACTCCCACTCCCACTCTAACGTCCCACGTTTATTTAGCTTATTATTATTATTTGGGTTCCTTTTATAACTAGGATGCTGAGGTATTACACAACCGTTTCCAAAATGTACAACAAAACGAATTTTTGGGAGCCAAAATTTAACCGTAACCTTTTGATTGCCAAGAAAAATTTTTATTGTGCAAATGTGAACTTTTTATCTCTTATTCGTTTTGTTGTAAAGGTATTTTGAGAACGGTTGTGTTTTACCGCAGCATCCAAGTTATAAAATCAACACAAATAATAATAATAATAATAATAAGCTAAATAAACATGGGATGCGAGAGGGAGAGGATTCAGGGCGAGTAGGGACATCACTTCAGACCGCTCTCCCTACCCTAACTGGGAGAAAGGGAAGCAGAGGAGAGGGTAATAAAAACCCCGTTTCCTCAGGAAAAACCTCACAATATTCTGAGCTCCCAAACAGTTTGGAATCCTCTCTCTCTCCACGTTACGAGTTCAAACCACTCAGTGTTGTTATCATTCCTTCCACCTTCGTAACTCCTTGTAAAAAATCAGAAAGCACTAGGGTTTTACCCACCGATGTTTTACCCACTGATGGTATTTCCTTTGGGTGTTATAAACCTGAGGGAGACCATGGTCAGGGTGCTTTTACCTAGTGATTGGCTCTACACAGCGGATTTACCAAATTGACGCGCGTCGAATCGATGCCTCAATTAGGTAATTGAGCTTTTGGAGCGTCGTGACTGATGCCTTAAAGAACCACCGCTATGCAATCCAGTACGAGGTCATCTGAGGGAATTATCCTCGAATAGTGCGCCAGAAAACTCGGTAGCGAATGCAACAAACAAAACCCAACAGGCCAATAAAAACGGAGAAATAGGGGTTTCTCCCTTGAAGTCACTATACTTCCCTGCATTTATTTAACATGAACAAAAATGATGCGATGTTGGCTGCTTTCCACGATTTTCGAACTTGTTTCGAAGAACTTTGGAATTTGTACCATGTACCCACTAAAGAGCAGATACCATCTACAAGGACATGTGTATATTGGAGCCGTTCAAGATGCGGTTCTGGTGTTCTAGAGCGGATTTCATTTCATCTTCGGAATTGATGTTGTGTAATTAATGAGAATTCAAGGACTAATCGAATAGCAAAATGTGAAACAAGTAGGTGCAGCAATACGAATCCACTTAATGAAAGTTGTAGTAAGTATTACTTTTCACGTGTCTACTTTTACCTATTTTGTGGCTACGTCTAACTGGAAACTTTCACTAGAAACACTAGAGGCGCACTTAAGCCCCTGCCATGTCCCTTGTCAATGATTACCGGCACTTACGGTCTTTTCAACTGGACTCCAGCAACGATAGGTCGTTTTCACTCCGAGGAATCCCAAGTTCACAGTGATGCGCTTACTAGAAAAAGCCATTTGTCTTGGATTTGTCTTCAATAGCGCTTGAAACGCTTGGAGGAAGACTGGAGGGATTTTTTCCTCCAGTGAAAGATAGTTTGACGAAATTTCACTGGGTACTAATATATCATTTTTCAACAAAATTGGATTCATGTGGTGGTAATTTTCCCACTAGTCCCACAAACTATCATGTTTGTGTCTAAGGAAAACAAGAGTTTTACAAAAATCGGCCATTTCCACTGTTCGACCGGTTTAGGTGATCAAACCATCGTGAGAACCTAACAAAAATATGCTGAAGGTGCATTACAGAGAGGTTTTTTTTCCATGCGTTTATTCAGATAATATAACAACTAGTTACATTGATAAATCAGGTAACTATCTAGCTATTTAGTTCACAAATTTTAACACTTTTTGCGGTGAGAGCTCATTAACTTCTACCGCACTTGAACTGCACGTCACTCATTGTCAGCACAGAAGGTCCAGGGGCTTGGTTCTCTTCAGGCGTCGAATTTGTTGTGAGTTGTTGGATAGCAGCCGGATTTGGATGTTTAAGAAGCCTGCGCTCATACCTCATAGCTAGCTGCTTTATGACATCGGTGACTGTCTCCACTCTCAGAGAGGTGAACTTAGATAGAGACCCCGAAAGTGAAAGGTCGAATATGATTGTTTGATCAAAGTGAAGGGAGAAACATACTGCTATTGGCTCCTGAGGTGAAGGGGAGGGGCTATAAAGTGAAAGGACTAAAGGGATGTATTTGAGTTGATTTGAGTTTTTGATCCCAATGAAACACCTCGATTCGATATGAAGTCGAATTTTGTCGTTTTTCTCGATGTACCTATTTGAGTTGACAATTGCTCTTCTTGAAGGTCCATTCGATCTCAATCAACCACCTCGATTCGATATGAAGTCGAATTTTGTCGTTTTCCTCGATGTACCTATTTGAGTTGACAATTGCTCTTCTTGAAGGTCCATTCGATCTCAATCAAACACCTCGATTCGATATGATGTCGACTTTTTTCGTTTTTCTGAAAAAAGTGAAAAAAGTCAGGTTTTTAGTTGAATAATGAAATAATTCCAAGGGCACTTTTTGTTGCAAATTAGCTGTAGAATTGATTCCTTGAGTTTGCCCCATAATTTCTGTTGACACCCCGTACAAACGGCGACTTCAAAAAACGTAAAATTAATCCGACCCACAAGGTTCTAACTACTAAATAGGATTTGGTGGGAACAATACTTTTACCCACATTGAATTACTTAACAATAAATTAATTTCCAATACTTTGAATTGAAATAATTATTTCAACTAACAAAACTTTGAACTAGGTTTTTATAAGGAACTGAATAACTGCAGAGTTGGTCTACAAGATAGCACTTCAAAAACCTGACGACAAACTTCATCTGGAACCGTCGTGGGATTTATCGACAAAAACATAACCAAAACTATAAACAGACCGACCAATCGACCCATATAAGGGCCCTTGTCGTTAATAGAGCTGACGGGAGGACCACGACGAAGGAATGCACGCGTTTAAGAAGCTATCAGACCGCCTCGGGTTTCACTCCGACAAAAAGTAGAGTTCAAGGCCTTCCGAAAGTGCTCCACTTGCTCGCTTGCACCGATTATTCATAATTTTATACACTTTTTTTCTCTCCTATCTCACCTTCCTCCTCGTTTTTTTCATTATTAATTCAACTCGAAAAAGAAGGACGTTTTCACTTCGTGATGCGCTTTTCGTTCTCATTCTAATCGGATCATGTGATCTCTGGAGCGTTGAAACTTCGGTTCCACCTTCCCGTGAAATATGTTCCAAGTGTTGTTGGTATTTCTTTTTCCTCATCTTCCCGCTCATTGACCGCGAAAAAGGTGTATTTTTTCGATAATTCATTTGCCCCACTGACACAGCCCTCGCTCCTTCCCAAAACGGTTTAAACCTGAGAAGAACTCAAGGTAACTCCCACGTTGTGGTTTTAATAATAATTATTGCTCTTCATGAAGGTCCATTCGAATTCAAATGAACTCCTCGAGTCGATATGAAGTCTACTTTTTTTGAGTTTTACGACTCATTTGATTTGACGATTGCTCTTCATGAAGGTCCATTCGAATACAAATGAACACCTCGAGTCGATATGAAGTGTACTTTTTTCGAGTTTTACGACTCATTTGAGTTGACAATTGCTCTTCATGAAGGTCCATTCGAATTCAAATGAATACCTCGACTCGATATGAAGTGTACTTTTCCCAAGTGTTACGACTCATTTGAGTTGACAATTGCTCTTCTTCAAGGTCCATTCGAATTCAAATGCACACCTCGAGTCGATATGAAGTCTACTTTTTTCGAGTTTTACGACTCATTTGAGTTGACAATTGCTCTTCATGAAGGTCCATTCGAATTCAAATGAACTCCTCGAGTCGATATGAAGTGCACTTTTTTCGAGTTTTAAGGTTCATTTGAGTTGACAATTGCTCTTCTTGAAGGTCCATTCGAATTCAAATGAACACCTCGAGTCGATATGATGTCTACTTTTTTCGAGTTTTACGACTCATTTGAGTTGACAATTGCTCTTCTTAAAGGTCCATTCGAATTCAAATGATATCCTCGAGTCGATATGAAGTCTACTTTTTTCGAGTTTTACGACTCATTTGAGTTGACAATTGCTCTTCATGAAGGTCCATTCGAATTCAAATGAACACCTCGAGTCGATATGATGTGTACTTTTTTCGAGTTTTACGACTCATTTGAGTTGACAATTGCTCTTCTTGAAGGTCCATTCGAATTCAAATGAACACCTCGAGTCGATATGAAGTGTACTTTTTTCGAGTTTTACGACTTATTTGAGTTGACAAATGCTCTTCATGAAGGTCCATTCGAATTCAAATGAACTCCTCGAGTCGATATGATGTGTACTTTTTTCGAGTTTTACGACAGATTTGAGTTGACAATTGCTCTTCTTGAAGGTCCATTCGAATTCAATTGAACACCTCGAGTCGATATGAAGTGTACTTTTTTCGAGGTTTACGACTATTTTGAGTTGACAACTGCTCTTCATGAAGGTCCAATCGAATTCAAATGAACACCTCGAGTCGATATGAAGTCTACTTTTTTCAAGTTTTACGACTCATTTGAGTGGACACTTGCTCTTCTTGAAGGTCCATTCGAATTCAAATGAATACCTCGAGTCGATATGAAGTGTACTTTTTTCAAGTTTTACGACTCATTTGAGTGGACACTTGCTCTTCTTGAAGGTCCATTCGAATTCAAATGAATACCTCGAGTCGATATGAAGTGTACTTTTTTCAAGTTTTACGACTCATTCGAGTGGACAATTGCTCTTCTCGAAGGTCCATTCGAATTCAAAGGAACTCCTCGAGTCGATATGAAGTGTACTTTTTTCGAGTTTTACGACTTATTTGAGTTGACAATTGCTCTTCTTGAAGGTCCATTCGAATTCAAATGAACTCCTCGAGTCGATATGATGTGTACTTTTTTCGAGTTTTACGACTCATTTGAGTTGACAATTGCTCTTCATGAAGGTCCATTCGAATTCAAATGAACACCTCGAGTCGATATGAAGTGTACTTCTTTCTAGTTTCACGACTCATTTGAGTTGACAATTGCTCTTCATGAAGGTCCATTCGAATTCAAATGAACACCTCGAGTCAATATGAAGTGTACTTTTTTCGAGTTTTACGACTTATTTGAGTTGACAATTGCTCTTCATGAAGGTCCATTCGAATTCAAATGAACACCTCGAGTCGATATGAAGTGTACTTCTTTCTAGTTTCACGACTCATTTGAGTTGACAATTGCTCTTCATGAAGGTCCATTCGAATTCAAATGAATACCTCGAGTCGATATGAAGTGTACTTTTTTCAAGTTTTACGACTCATTTGAGTGGACAATTGCTCTTCTTGAAGGTCCATTCGAATTCAAAGGAACTCCTCGAGTCGATATGAAGTGTACTTTTTTCAAGTTTTACGACTCATTTTAGTGGACAATTGCTCTTCTTGAAGGTCCATTCGAATTCAAATGAACTCCTCGAGTCGATATGATGTGTACTTTTTTAGAGTTTTACGACTCATTTGAGTTGACAATTGCTCTCCTTGAAGGTCCATTCGAATTCAAATGAACTCCTCGAGTCGATATGATGTGTACTTTTTTCGAGTTTTACGACTCATTTGAGTTGACAATTGCTCTTCATGAAGGTCCATTCGAATTCAAATGAACACCTCGAGTCGATATGATGTGTACTTTTTTCGAGTTTTACGACTCATTTGAGTTGACAATTGCTCTTCTTGAAGATCCATTCGAATTCAAATGAACACCTCGAGTCGATATGATGTGTACTTTTTTCGAGTTTTACGACTCATTTGAGTTGACAATTGCTCTTCTTGAAGATCCATTCGAATTCAAATGAACACCTCGAGTCGATATGATGTGTACTTTTTTCGAGTTTTACGACACATTTGAGTTGACAATTGCTCTTCTTGAAGGTCCATTCGAATTCAAATGAACACCTCGAGTCGATATGAAGTGTACTTTTTTTGAGTTTTACGACTCATTTGAGTTGACAATTGCTGTTCTTGAAGGTCCATTCGAATTCAAATGAACACCTCGGGTCGATATGATGTGTACTTTTTTCGAGTTTTACGACTCATTTGAGTTGACAATTGCTCTTCTTGAAGGTCCATTCGAATTCAAATGAACACCTCGAGTCGATATGAAGTGTACTTTTTTCGAGTTTTACGACTCATTTGAGTTGACAATTGCTCTTCTTGAAGGTCCATTCGAATTCAAATGAACAACTCGAGTCGATATGAAGTGTACTTTTTTCGAGTTTTACGAGTTAATTGAGTTGACAAATGCTCTTCATGAAGGTCCATTCGAATTGAAATGAACACCTCGAGTCGATATGAAGTCTACTTTTTTCGAGTTTTACGACTTATTTGAGTTGACAATTGCTCTTCTTCAAGATCCATTCGAATTCAAATGAACACCTCGAGTCGATATGAAGTGTACTTTTTTCTAGTTTTACGACTCATTTGAGTTGACAATTGCTCTTCTTAAAGGTCCATTCGAATTCAAATGAACACCCCGAGTCGATATGAATTCTACTTTTTTTGAGTTTTACGACTCATTTGAGTTGACGATTGCTCTTCATGAAGGTCCATTCGAATTCAAATGAACACCTCGAGTCGATATGAAGTCGACTTTTTTCGAGTTTTACGACTTACTTGAGTTGACAACTGCTCTCCTTGAAGGTCCATTCGAATTCAAATGAACACCTCGATTCGATATGAAGTCTACTTTTTTCGAGTTTTACGATTTATTTGAGTTGACAATGAAGGTTCTTCATGAAGGTCCATTCGAATTCAAATGAACACCTCGAGTCGATATGAAGTCTACTTTTGGTTTATTAAGATGGGATATTCCTACTATTCGTATAAACGAGGTAAAATGTTTTCTGTTGGTATTTCACGGTAGAACATCACCGCTCTAGTCCTGTAAACAAATGCATGAGGCAAAACACAACCTGCCTTCCAGAAGAGGTCCTTTGTGAAGGCTTCAGCCCAGGAACGTGGGAGGAATCGCTTTTCAGTGGCATAGGACACCCGACCGCGGTAACAAAAAACCGGCCGTGGAGGAAGGTACAGGAAGGTGTAGTGGTGACATCTGCGTTCCTTTGTTTTTACGTTCTAAAGAGCCAAGTTGAAGAGGACGACAGACGTTGAGAGGAAGAACGTTTTTTGAAGGCCCCTCGTCGGATGCCTGAATACGATAGGTACATTACAAGATGCCTTCGTTTCGTCACGTTCATTCATAACTTCCTGTGATGTTTCGTCGTATGAATTGCTTTCGGAGGACGAGTCGAAAAGGGGTTTTACAAGTTCGAAGATGTAGGAGAATCACATCGGTCTAGGAGGAGCGACATTCCGGTTCTACCGGAAATAGCCCAGTCAATAGGAGGGTTTACGTTTCACGCTATGCAGAATGATAAAAACCAGTCAAACATCCGTCTGGTCACCTCTAACACAAATAATTCGGTCATTCCTCCAATTATATAGAATTTTCGGTATGTTGTTAGGACCAGAACCAGTCGTGTGAAGACCTTTGCTCCCTCAGTGGCAATCCAATCGCCAAGTGTTCGGCGTTTTTATTTGTTTAGAGCATGTTTTAATTTTTATTTTATTAAGAAACATATTTGTGCAAAGCACTGTATAGTGTGAGAATGGAGACATATATAACAATAAAACGAATAATGATCGTAGTAGGTCATGTCCAATAACCTCCTAGTAGGGAACAGCATGAGTACTAAAGCACTGTACTGGATACTGACTGACTAGAAGCCAAGAAAAAATCGAAGGGAATATCTTTATAACACTACTATCAAGGGGAGGGTGTGCGAGTAAGGGGGGGGGGTTGTGCAGTTATTGATGCTGATGTTTGTATTGCTGTTGTTGCAGTTTTTCAGTTGAAGCCCTCGGCAAGGTCAGAGTGATGCTGTTTTGTTTGCGAACGAGTTTTTTTGTTTTGTAATGATACCTCATAAACTGTGCACTTTATCGAAATACCACTTCGAGCTTTTTGAAAGTAAATTACATTTGCTACGATTTGAAATCAAAACCAGCTCTGTACGTCAAGTAGTACTCAAGATACAGCAGTTTGAAATTCTTGCAGGGCAATCAGGCTCCCATTTTAATGGTTGATTTTAATTGTATACAATCGCATACATGTTTCATACTCGTATATTGACATGCATTTCCCTCAATGAATACGCTCAAACCACCAACATAACTCCAGAAGTCAAATTTGATTCAAATGGAGTTTTCCCATTTCTTTGTGTATTGAGGTGAACATTAGGTCTGCAGATATCGTTCCGCTTGTCATTTCTATAAAAGGCACAGTTCAAGAGATATCACCAAGAAACAAAGAATATTTCGAAAATTTTGGTTTTTAGGAACATTTACACTACTGTGACTGACTCTAACAACGTAGTATGTTGGTATTACCTATTTTGGTTTTTTAGTACCATTTACACTACTGTTACTGACCCTAACAACATACCAAAACTTCAAACCTAAAAGTTGGTTTGTGATCTAAACGTAGATGACAAATGTTTTTTCTCCGCAACGCTCTATGTTTTTTCTCCGCAACGCTCGGTAGATCTGCATGCGGTGAAGGGAAGTGGATTGAGCGATAATCGATTTTCAGGGCACGACCTTGCGGAACGTTTTCCCTCACAAGGGCTTTATTAGAACGTAGTTATTTTCGTCTACCTTTGAAAAAATACTCTTGTAGCGATCCGAGCAGAAGCACCGGGTCTTGAAGGCGATGGAAATTATTTTAAAAAAATTTCAGTTGTCAAATTGATGGTTTTCAAATTACCTACCGATAACTTTTGTTCTATGCAAAAAGTCTCTAAATTAGATTCTTACCGCGTAAGTAATTGAGTACCGTCAGGTCCTACAAGTGTGTTACCACCTTCCGGTGGTTCAAAAAATCCTAAAAAATCCCAGATATCTTAGTTTTTATAACTGAACCGACATTTCGAACGTTCGTGGAAAAAAAAGAAAAAAAACACCTCTAGCGATACACATTCCCTTCGAACGCCTTTTTTTAGGAGTCAACGTAGACTCTCAAGTAGTGAACATAGTTAAAATGACCTCTCTACCCCCAATACATTGAAAGAGGGTCCTTCTTCATATAGATACAGACGCGCCAAAGGACCGATGAAGACTTCCGCCTCCCAAAGACGACGGACAAAGAGGTCCTTCCCCACGAAAACTGCCGCCTCGTCAGACAAAAACCAGTCTTTTGTGTCGGAAACCCTCTGAAAACTCCCAGAGTTTCCCCAGAGCTCCGTTCGAGAGTGTAATATCCTCCGGTCAAGTTTTCCCTCCGTCGAACTGGACGGAAAACCATTAATTAGTATCGTCTGCCCCAGACCCACAGACGTGCCTTTTCATCGTATTTCCTCTGAAAAAATATTTTTTTGCTCATTCCCCTCGTGCGGTAAATTATTTCGAGATAAAAGCGGAAGCGAAATTAAAAGGCTAAAAATAATTACTTACAACTCGCAGTTTAGTTACCGGAGCTTCTGTACTCGTAAAGTTAATATTGTGTTATGAGATTTCATAGAAGCCTTCGAAAAGATCTTTGCGTTTGTTCACCTCCAACGAATCGTGAGACCAGATTAATGAGAAACACGTTGATTATGTCGAGCTTAATAATTATTATTGGTAATTTATAAAACTTCTGTATGGATGCGATGCGTACATGTTAAATAGCAACCTGAAAATACTAAATTATTGAGCCTGAATAATCACAAAAGAACGGCACCTCCTTGAAAACGTTGATTGTCTCGATATGATCGATATTGAAACAAAATCGATATTTAAACAAAACGGTGATTTTAAGAAAATCTTCAGAAGTTTAAATTTTGCCATTTTTTTAAACCATTTAGGCCAGACTAAAAGAATCGGATTATGTATCAAAGTGATAGGAATTCAACGTTCTTTCCAACGGTGTCGTCACATTTAATTTATATGATAATTTGAGGGACTTAGGTCCGTTTTACAGAGACAATGTCGAGAAGGCGAAAAAAATCTTGGAAGTGAAAAAAGTTGGATTTTTATTTGAGTAAAAACAAAACTCTGCGAGGCATTTTTTGTTGCAAATTACCTGTGAAATCGATTCCCCGAGTTTGTTACATAGGTACACTAGACACCCGATATACTACTCGATATATTACTATGTATAGTAATACAGTACTATGTATAAATCCCCAGTAAAAGCAATTTCTGTTGGTTTTGAGGTTACTACAGATTCGTGTGAATTTTCGAAAGTAGAATCGGGGCACAGATAGTGAATCTGACTTCGGACTACGAAGGCGTTTTGAAACAATGAAAAGTCGGTATCGCGTTATCTTCCCGTCAGACTCCTCTCGTAGAAAACTCTCTAACAATTGAGATCGAGCGGAGTCCGGACGAAGGATCGAGACGAAAAGGGTCATACGGGAAAAGAGGGAGGACTGAGGACTTCGTTTTCATCCATCAACCGCCTCGACGTCTACCGCAGGATCGACTAATCCACGGAATGAGAGCTCCCGAATAGGAGCCTGAGAGAACTTCGGGGGAATTGATGCCGTTGGGAAATGAGGAGTCGGGGGAAAATGAAACCGATGGTAGACATTCTGAGGAAGGAGAAAAATATCGGTTAATGAAGAACGGCCGAAAGAACGGATTATCGAGGTAACCTGCTATTGAAGGTTGGATCATTTAATAATGTTCACTTCACTGAAGGCCGAAAATAGTGGAAAACTCTACCAAACGCGTATTTTTGGCGCATTCGCCACGCGCAGGACCTGTTCCAGTCACGTTCAGCTCATGCACGCCAAATTGGCAACACTGGATTTGAGTTGAGTCCAAGAACTGAACTGAAAAGTTTGTTCAATCCATTAGGCCTTCAATACTCGCACATCGCTTATCCATTGCAAGACTGGGCTATCTCAAAAAAATGCCATGGCTATAAGAGCGGATTTTCGAAGAAATAACTGGTTTTATGTAAAATGCCTCCATTGAAGGACTTGACGTCCATGAAGAACATGTCAAGAAACAACCACGTTTTTTCATCTTCAGACTGCTCCAGTTGGAGAATGGTAGGTATATAATATACCATTATACCATTATAATGGTAGGTATACCATATACCATTATATTATAATGGTATAAGGGCCGTATCTCGACAGTAGGTATACCTGCAAAACCTTGTAAGTTCCAAAATGAAAATTTTACAGGAAAGAGGAAAACTGCGTAGTAATGTGATACCAATCTTGAAGATGTTTAACCCGCCGTCATAAACACTGGGGTCTGGAGTCCGAAAATTTGGTCTCGTAAGCAGCACTTCATTGCTGATGGGGAGTTTAAAGTGTATCCGCAGTGCCCACAGTATTTTCCTGAATTACTGTACACCTGATTTCATATTTTTCCTCATAATGCTGTTCCCAGGGCAGGTTAGTATCCATCCTCATGTCTGAGTATTCTATTGTGTTGTGATTGAGATATGGGGCTCAACTTCTGGCCTGTAAAACTTATACGAGTTCAATGGCGTGTTTTCTGCAGAATTCAACGTTTACCTATACGAAAAATATCGCTCGAGTGCGTCAATTCCGAATCATTTTTAACGTCGTCGTTCCGTTCAAATTTATTGGTTCAACCTCCGATCAAGATACAATTAAGACTGACATAAAAATGCTATTTCGTCGAATGAAAGGATTTAATCAGTCGAGGGACGTCTGGCGAGTTCGGCGGGAAAAGATTTATTGAATAGAGAAGAGGAAATAACCTTTTCCCCCTCGAGGGAACCGATGTAAATGTCACCGACGGGAAAAAAGGCCCGTCGATGGGAAAACGTCGGAGAAGCTCGTCTTGAGGGAATAATGAGGACGAAATACAGTCAATCGATCTTTTGCCTCGCCCCCGAAAAAAGAGGCCTTTTTATACCCCCTTGAGAGGAGAAGGGTAGGAAAAGGTCGGGTGTATTGTGGAAAAGGGTAATAGTAGGGGTCCCTTAAGGCCTTAAGAGCTCACCCAGTGCTGCTGCCTTCAGCATAATAGGGAGGTGATGGTGAGTTTAGTAACGAGCGGAGGTTGAATAAATACTTCACTGGCTAATTCTACAAATGGGGTATACATTATTAACAACAACGTGTTTTTAGTGAATTTTCGAAGAGAAATCGCAGAGGCGTCAACTGTCCCAGGACGTAGAATGATTGAGGAAGCGCTGGTTCTGTGATAGACCGTTGCGCCAAGGATGAAGTAATGGTCAAGGTCTTGACACTTGAAATGTTTAGGGTTGTTCAATGATCAACATCTTAAGAGTGATCTCTTCCAAAGAAGATAAAGACCACATTTGAGGTGGCTGGACTACGTGGACCCAGATTTGGGATGCAGTGTTGTCATCTGGTACAGGGCGTTGAATGATTGAGGAGGCACTGGTTCTATGACTGACCGTTGCTCCAAGGAGTGATGGTGGAATATAGTCCACGACAAAGTTATAGGTCTGCTCACACTTGTGTAAGATGAGGCTGCCCTGTGATGGAGTGCTGTGAGGGTTAACCTGGTCATACTACTCGAAAGTGAAGTACCTACGACATTTTGATTTTGCTACGTCCTTACCACGAATTAGACTGAGAAAAGTTATTTGTTATTAAAGTCATTGTTATTTTACACTATTTGAAAAATTAAGAAATAAATTATGGCACAGCCATAAGGAAGAACGCAGCTGGCTTCCAACTTTACCTCCAGTTTTTCTCAGTTTTATGTGGTTTTAGATACGACGGTTTTGCTTAGCAGGGCAGAATATGAACAGATCGATTTGAAATGAATCCAACGGACGTATCGAAGAAACCTCTGCAGTACCATGACCGCCATGATCGGCTAATAGTCGAACTGAATCCTTCACATAAATATTGCACACCCTCTTAACGGTGGGGCGGTAGGTACGTCCGTCAATTATTAAACCCGGCGTTAACCCCTTCTCACGAACCATTTATTTTTCAAAGGCCTCCAAGGCACTGGAATTGTCGGCTGACGAGGGAGCGAAAAAAAGAACCTTTGTCTTTTGCTCACCAGTTTCATGCAGAAGAATTTCCTACAAAAAATATCTTCCCTGAGACTTTCTCTTTTTTCAAGGTTTTTAATAATGACCCGCGAACCGAAGGACTCACTCGAGTGCCCTGTTAATGCTCGGAACTAGGGATGCAATATCGGAACCAAATAATCGATTATAACATCAAATGATGTTATAATCGTTATAATCGTATGCTCGTATAATCGTGTAATCGTATAATCGTAAGCTAATAATCGATATGACCAATGAATCGGTATTAATCGAAAGCAAATAATCGATTTTTCACGTATGTACTTATTTTAAACGCATAATTATTTGCTTTCCGATGGTTTTCTTCGTCTGTAGGTGACAAATAACTTGATTAACTTGATAATGATTAACTTGATATCTGAAAACCATGTGCTGTTCGAATTAGCTGGGCCGTTATGATCATAGACTTGACAGGCTGCCTCACGATTCACCCACATGTTAACAAATATCGATCTGCTCCAACTTTGAGCCCTCATTGTGAACGAACGGCTGGTCGTGCAAACCTCCGGATGGTCATAAAAAAGTCTAAAAATTCACTTCTATAATGTGAAAAAACTATGATGTGAAATTCTATAGTGTGAAAAACTATACTTAGGACATACCGGTTTCCTACCACCGGTGGGGGGGGGGGGGGGGGCTAGGGTTCAAAAAACAGTAATTTTTCAAATCCCATCGTCAATAACTTTAGATTATACCTAATCGTAAAATCTACTAGCGTCAAATAAGGTCAAGGTGTAGGTGCGTTAAATAAGGGATGTGAGATGGGTCTCTGGGTGAATGAAGGGTGTTTCAGGTTAAAAAAAATTTTGACCTCTAGTTCTGTACAGTTTTACTTCGAAATAATATGGAATACAACCAAAACGCGAGTCACGCAATTCCTAAACTGGTCGAAAGCGGTGGAGGAATCCATTGAAGTCAAAAGAATCGAAAAAAAGTTTTCTTCCTTCTTCAGTGATTGTCAGTCAAGAAGTTTCACGGGGAAGAAGGAATGAATTAATAGTCTTTCCGAGGGAGTCCGCGGTAACAAAACTCCCGCGTGTAACAATGGCGGGAAAAAGATTGATAACGAATGGACGGAATGAAATGTTAACGACCCTCCGGCAAAGTGTGGGAAGAAGAAAAAAAGTTGTTGGGAAGTGACGCCTCTTGAAAAATAGACCGGTTAATAATTTTAAGAAGGCGGTCGATGTATTTTTATGGGGCGTTCAACTGATGGGAGAACTCAATTCCACTCTCACCTAACTGTACAGTAATGTTAAGAATTCTTGGATTTACAAGAATAAATGTTGGTGTTTTCGATTGTACGAGTCTGATTGTACGAGTCGTCGTAACGAACGAACGTGGAATACTCGTTGCCCAACCTGTAATTCTGGTATCTCATCCGCTAGAGATGGAATACAAACTTGACTCATTATTAGGACATCATCTTCACCGTACATCACACTCGTCGACCCAATTACCGATACCGGATTGCCTAATGGCGCCCAGACGTAACGGTTACTGCGATAACAGTGGAGTTTTTATCATTTTCTATCGCGCTCCACGAGTTCTTTTCCGCCCTGGGGACCGGCCTTGGGACGAGATGAGTCACTCGAGTTTACCAAGACCTTGATGGGCTTTGATAATCTTTTTCCCTCCTGTCTAGGAGTTTTCTCTCGCGGTTTGAAATGCGCATTCCGAAGTTGCCGTCGCTTCTGCAAGCTCTTATCAACTTTTCACAGTGAATTAGAAGCGTGAGAACGAGCTGGAACAACATTTGGACAACGAACAGAGTCATCTGACACAAGGCATTTCCAAGAAAGAGGTAGTAGGGGACTACGTCATATTCCCGTGGAACGCACGGGTTATTGACATTTTATGTCTTTACTCTGGCACATAACTCGAAAAACGTTACACAAAAGCGTTACACGAAATCGTCAAGAAAATTTCTGATGATTTTCGCTTACAACCGATTCGTTGCTACGGAACTTTATCTTCGCCAGTTATCATCGTACAAAAATCGTTCACCACTCGTTGGATAGCTCTCGATTTACCTAACCATATTACGTTAACCACTGCGGAGTGCGTGGCCGACAAGCTGCGGTATGAGCGTGATTGTTTAAATAATTGTTTACACACAGGTGATCATTCTCAATAATTTATAATATTATTGTCTATAAGAATGCAAGCTTCATAATTTATGATGTACCCTACAATTAAGTATAACAACTACGCTACTGGGGTAGGTGATGTAGCATTGTTCGAAGGTTCTTGAATCACTTCTTTAGAGACATAAAATGTCCCAATGTGTTGCAGACTCGTATGCAAGCATTTAATTCTCGACTGTATCAACAACAGGATGGAGTTGACATTCTTTTGACATTTTTATGTCTTTGCTTTGGCACATAAACTGAAGTTTCCTTGATTCACCCTTTCCCTCAGATCACGTCAGAACACAAGCGACAGGCGGGCCACTACGTCAGACGCACCTATGACGCACGAGCGTATGACGTCAGACGGCTGGCCGGAGGCCAACTAGTACGTCAGAGCCTGTGCCGTAAGAGCCTATGACGTCAGACGGCTGGCCGGAGGCCAACTAGTACGTCAGAGCCTATGACGCACGAGCGTATGACGTCAGACGGCTGGCAGGAGGCCAACTAGTAGGTACGTCACATCCTATGCCGTAAGAGCCTATGACGTCAGAGGGCTGGCTGGCTAGGTGATCGGGTTTTAATAAGCCTCTGGAATTCCGCGCCTTCATTTTGCATTCATTTACATCTTCACGTTGAAAAATCCTTCATCTTGTCGCTAATTTTTTTCAAATTGTTTACATCAAATTAGAAGTGTGGGACATTTGGAGACCGAACGCAGTCTTCGTACAGGGTTTGGCACCAAAATATGGGCACAAAATCGACATTGGTAACCTTCACCCTTAGGCGAGGCTCCTGCGCCAATGTCCGTATGTCAGACGAAATTGTACCGCATAAGCCAGAAGTGCGGTATCTGAAACTGGTTTTACCGCCGACTTACCTGGAGGAAGAAGCCGACTTACCCTTAAATGAAGAAGCAGTTTCTTGTAAAGACATTATAAAAGACCTTGCTGTTGCTAGATCCCGCCAAAGCCGAAACCTAATGTTGTTGTTCTTGTCATGGAAGAAGGGAATTATGTTTTAGAACGCCACAAAAACCGCTAAAGAAACCTGTGTTTGAAATTTCAGATTTTTTTTTATCCAAAGGCAATTTAAGGTAGATGTGGCAGATTTGAATTCTACGCACCTTGAAAGGTAGGTATAGGTATGAGAGGGAAAAAAAATGTTATTTCATGTATGAGAGGGGAAAAAAATGTTTTTCCAACTGTTTCTGTTTCGAGAGCCTCTCCAGTTATTTTGAAACGGCCAGTTTCTTGGATGGCCATCGTCGCTGAAACTGGAGCTCGAAGCTGTTATTTGAAGCAGCTTCTCCGAAACTGTTGTACAAGAAACGAACTGCTTCTTTTCGAATCTCAAAAAGAGCAGAAACGCCCGTGCCTATTTCAAACTGTTTTCGAACCTTCGTCGGTACGTCTTCACCTTGGTAAGTCTCCTCTTCGCGCGTAGGTAGCCGTTGACCTTTCGAACGAACCGTCATCTCTTCACATACAGCGAGATTCCTCCTTTTTAAAAAAGACGATGTTCGTCGTAATAAGAAAAGGTTCAAGTAAAAATGACAAAAGCCCCCATTGAAACCGCGTTGGGCAGAAGGCGGTTATTGACGAGGCTGTCCAGTTAGAAAGGAGACGTGCGTTTGAGCGTCCGGGTCTTCACCGACGACGGAGCGTGACGGATGACACGCACCACGTTTTCGATCGTAACGGGGAACACGGCAGACTCATCGTTATGGGCGGCCAGTTTTCACGGACAAGGGCATACGTTGTCATGCGTCCGTTGTTGGTGGTTTTAATTAGGGGACCGGCTTTTGTATGAGACGAACAGGCACCTAATTTTTCGAATTATTAAGAAAATATTTTCATGTACAAAATTAAGTAACAACATCATAGAGAAACAAGGAGTCTCCTTACACCTACTGCATGCTGCTCGACATCACGCTTTGCCCGTGACGTCGAACAATCGTCGTTCAAGTCTGTCATGTGGACAATTCTGTCCATTCAAAATGGACAGCAGTGCGTTACGAGAGAACCTGAGTTCCAAAATATGACCAGAAAATTTCGCAAGGATCGGACTCACCGCCAGGAAGTGTTCCATGTTTTCAGGATCGCTCAGGTTGCAAAAGGATCATATTTTGTTGTGGTCGTTTCTTGGACAACTCTGCAAACCCAAAGGAGTATAAACATAAAGGCTTTCTGTACACGACTGCTTAAGATCCGATCTGTAGATCCGATTTGGTTGACCGAAATCCTCTTGCCAGGTCGTCTGTAGCATTTGCTCTCTCCTGCTGCTCCACCAGCTGGTCCTCAGGCTCCCATATTTTTTGTGGTCTTCTTGAGAACAACTCTGTAAGCACGACGCAGCATGAACATAGAGGCTTTATGTTCCGGACTGCTAAAGATTCTGTAGATCTGAGTTCTGAATGCTCCTGCCTGCTCAGGCCTTCACCCTCTCCTTCTGCTCCACCAAGTAGTCATCAGGCTCGCACATTTGATATGGTCTTTTTGGTTTACTTTTCAAACTGAACCCAGCATCAATATGGAGTTTTCTATTCCTACAACGTTAGATCGATGAGTGGGACATTCATGTCTACATCTATGAGACCTTCATCTACTCCTGCTGCTACACCAGCTGGTCCTCAGGCTCCCAAATTTTGCTGAGATCTTCTTGGACCACTCTGTAAACCCAACGCAGCATAAATATGGATTCTCTCTGTTCCTTTGACGTCAGATCGATGGGTCGGACTCTGAGAATCTGTAGAACCAATTTGATGACCCTAATGCTCCTGCCTAGATCGTCTACATCCACGAGGCCTTCACCCAGTCCTGCAGTTTTACCATCTGGCCCTCAGGCTTCCACATTTTGTAGTGGTCTTCTTGAACCACTCTGTAAACACAACGCAGCTTGAGGAGGGTTTCTGGTCCATTTGGGCTTCCACCAGCTGGTCGTTCCAAAATCGCGTGTAGCCTTATAATACACCTATCCATGGCTGCAGAGCGGTAGGATACATGAAAGTCACGGTTGTGGGATTTGATGATGCAAGGTGACTCACAGGGCGGTCACAAATAGAAGAATACGTGGTCAGTGTATCAAAAGACGCCTTGTCCAAAAAATGCAAATTGAAAAACAAGACTTCACCTGCCTCTGAGACTGATAGCAGTTGAACACTACCGAATAGATCGTCTCTCGCATACTGATCAAATTATTGACTCACTCTTGAATCCCGACACGCGGCGGTCACGCACCAATTTTCCCAAAGGTAAAAGCTCTTCAGAAATGAAGTTAAAGACTTTTTTCCCCTTTTGGAACTCGGACCTCCGTAAATAAATCTTTCCTCGGGGAGAGAGACTTGATCAAATAACTTCTCTCACGTTGAAAACTTTTACAGCGGCGAACCGAAGGGAGGTCCCGAAAAACGGGGATGGTGTAATCAGGGTTAAACTCCCGTTTTCCGGACAGGGAATTTACAGCGGGAAACAAGGTCAGGTATCGTCAAGGGGTTTTAATAATGAGATTTTCTTCATTTTCCGTGGCCGCGTTGCACTGACCCGCGCAGGGAACCGAAATGAAATTTATCATCCCCCAACGGTTAGTTCCTGATGGCAAAAAAAAGGGTTATTTGCCGTCATCACGGAAACCCAGTTCATTTTCCCTTTCGACAAAACATTACGACGTTTCAAGTGTGAAAATCACGAATCCGTCCAAATGAACGAGTAACTCAAAGCGTTAGTTACGACTGTACGGTTGTACAGATACCCCTAGTTTTCATATGTAAGAATCATTTCAATATACTGATTTTCTACATTCTACAGTGCAGGTAGAAACTATTATTAGATAAAATCTATCAAGGGACATAGAAATAATTATTGGACTCGGTTGAATAGAAACGAGACTTTGGCAATTTATAGGGATTTCAGGTTTATCTACGGGCGTATCAATCAAACTTTGAGGTTGTTAACTTTCGGGGAATAATCTACATATAACCTTCCCAAAAGAAACCGAAATAAAGCAAGTATATACCCAAATAGCCACCGATTGTTGTATAAGCGCTCAGAATGGTATAAATAAAACGTGAAGAGTAGACAATATTTTATATAATAATAATGAATAATATGGATGTTTCTCTAGGGTAACCGAATAGATTTTGAAAATAGGAATCCATTGCCTGATTAAAACCTTTGAAATACCACAATTTCTACGGCTATTTTACACTGGACGGCAAAATAGTTCAGGTGTCTGACCATAGGAGTAATTTAGTTGAGTGACGCACATTATTCTGGCGAAACGTGTTTGTGTAAGTCATCAATGAATATTTGAGTCAATTAATTATAGTGTAATTTTGTGTTTTTTCTATGATTTGAGTCAATGACCAGCCTATTGAGTGAAAATCAGGTATTGAATGTTGAGATGAGATTTGCGACGTTTTATTATACTTTGTGGAAGACAACGAAGAACCAATCGTTGTGAAAATTGATTGATTTGGTGGATATTGTATGATTTGAGTTGAATGCAGCCTGAGTTCAAAAATCATGAATTGCATATTGAGGTGAGATTTATTTATGATATGAGCCAATGGCAGCCCGAGTTCCAAAATTATTAAGATAAAATTCAAGATGCTGCCTTACACAGTGTGGAAGTCACCGTTCTTTCCTAGTGTGACATTTTCATAAGGTTTACTATTTCAAAAGTTTTTAGTTGTTGGTTTTTTTTAATCCCCTACTATCCCTGACGACCTGACGACAATCACGAAATTTCAAAACAAGCGCATGTCATGAACTCAAAATCTCCTCTGGTTATCTCAAAATCTTAAATTTAATTTTACAGAGCAAGACAAATAGATTTATTGATGAGTAGGTGAAAAAATGGACTTCATCAACACCACATAGGTACCTACCAAAATTTTTGGGCAACACCACAT
This sequence comes from Stenodema calcarata, assembly GCA_963920205.1. Classification (NCBI taxonomy): domain Eukaryota; kingdom Metazoa; phylum Arthropoda; class Insecta; order Hemiptera; family Miridae; genus Stenodema; species Stenodema calcarata. The sequence continues at coordinate 2,347,655 of OY986064.1, forward strand.
AATATTTATTATATAACTCTTGTTTGTTTGTAATTTCGATGTCAGACTATTGAAACTGGTGAGAAAAATGACAGAAGTGTCATACTATAGACAAGAACATGTTTCTTCATCCTCCTGAAAAGTTGGCAATATATTATATTATACCACTAATTGTCGTGAATACTCGTATATAATTATTATTACAGTAATTTCATCACGCGAATAAGGTGGGTCTCCATGGATTGTCCAAACCATCGTGTTGATTTTATGTCATCTACCCGTCAGGTCGAAGGTTTCGCTCGAGTCAACAACGCTGTTTGCTCTCTCCGACGAACCCCGTTTATTACCATCAGCTGATTGTCAACGCTCAATCCTCACCCAGTTATTTCGCACAATACACAGTTAGTTCTAAGCTCATCATAGTTTAACCGCTCTATTCACGTCAAAGATCCAGTTAGAGTCGCAGCTGTGATGCACATTCATCTAATCGAGTTATTTCGCACAATAACCAGATAGTTCCACGCTCGATACAGTTCAACCTCTCTAATCACGCTCAAATGACCTCAGGTTTGTTTCTCAACGCCTCCACTCAGCCCAAGGCCCAACCCCGAGTCCTGTCCCTGTTAAAAGATTTTTCTCGTGAGTCAACTTGACGCTCGTTAGCCAAACCCCCTTCCCCAATAGACTTATCCGGTTACACCTACAAAAGCGCTCAAGACAATGAACGGCTGAGGCGAAGACCGTTCTTTCATACGCCGTTCCTATTGTGACTTTTTTCTCCTCCTGTTCTTATCCTGTTCCTTTATTTCATTTACTCGTGATTTTCGTTCCCCGAAAAGGCCTTCTGTAGTAAGTTCAAGAAACAATCGGTGAGAGAACAAACGCCCAATTGATTGCATTCGTCATTCATACAGTGGGAGTGGGGAGCGGGTTGTTGTCATGATTTTTGAACTCAGGCTGCATTCAACTCAAATCCGACAATATCCACCAAATCAATCAATTTTCTCAACTATTGGTTCTTCGTTGACTTCCACAAAGTGTAATAAAACGTCGCAAATCTCATCTCAACATTCAATACCTGATTTTGACTCAACAGGCTGGACGTTGACTCAAATCATATAAAAACCTAAAATTACACTATAATTAATTGACTCAACTATTCATCGATGACTTACACAAACACGTTTCCCCAGAATAATATGCGCCATTCAACTAGATATAAACAAGATATAACTTCATTGAAGAAGGGACTAAATAAACTACCTATTTGATTTTTATTATTGAGTTATTATTTTTAAAAATTTCTCTCTTAATGTTAGGTTTATAATATAGGTTACGTATATACGGTCGTATTATGGAAATCATAATAAATACTGATATTAAAATTCTTTGTTCTCATTTCAATAATACGACCCAGTTTCTGTATACTCAGTGCTCTGCAATCGAAATGCCGCAGCTATCAATGTCATGCTTTATTTTTGACTTTTTTTTGCCATGTAATAAGTAAGGACTGGCGATCTCCACTATACCAATCTGCTTTTTTGTCCATTTTCATTTTAGTGCACTTTTGGGTACCCAGAGTTGTGCTCACCATGCCTGAGCCGGCGTATGTACTAATTCCCAGTGGATTTTTGGAAAAATAAGACATACGTTTCGCGTATTTGTAGATGCACTAAAACGAAAATGACCAAAAAACAGATTGGCACAGTGGAGATCACCAGTAATTTGACTCGTATTTTCCGGATCAAACAGGTTGGCATCTACAAGTTCGTTAGCGGTGATTGGTGATGAATTCTTCGATCGATCATCAAATTGAACGTTCAATATTACAACGCATGATTTCGACTCTGAATATTCGTACCTTTTCGAGACAAAGATGTCAAAATTCAGACAAAATTATTTGGGAGTTTTCTGCCCCGCTTTGGTTTTCATATAAGTAAATCATTTTCGATCTGATAAGTACCGGATTTTACAAAAACTGAGTCATTTGTTAAGAAATACTTGAATGTTATTATTATTGTAAACGATTTTAAACTTTTCAACATGATGACATGGTTCAGGTGATGATTCGTGTTTTAAGTGTGTCAAACAGCGACAATATCACCCATTTATTTAACTCAATATTTTGCTGTTCCAGATGAAACTATGTGAGAGGCGATCTACTGCTCACCTGTGAGGACGGAATTTCTCATTGAAGGTAACAATATTTTAGTAATTTTATTATCGAATAGACGCTGACATATAGAATTCTCAACAGCGTGGAAACCTACAGGTTAAATAATTGTTTCAAAATGGTGCGTGATCAACTGCGCGCAATCACGTAATCAATCACTCAAGTGTCATGTGACCACTTGGAGGGAATCAGATACTGAGCTTTCTACTACTGTAATCCTGGATGTAAAATCGAATATATCTCAACCAATCCAGGTGTCTTCAATGGGGAAATTAATCATTTCTGAACGGCTACTCCAATTGCAAGATAGTTGTAGAGCTTATTTTAAAAAATCATCAGTGATGCAGCATAGTTTCAAGAGCGAATTTTTAAAGAAATAATTGGTTTTGTGTGAAAATTCTCAATTTTTCTGGTTTTATAACATAGGTACAATTTCAGAACCAATTTTACATTGGTTCATTGTATCATACTCCTTTTTTTGCCGAGTAAAACCTCAGTTTACAGATTTTTCAACGCTGAACTTGATGGTAAAGTCACAATCGCGATACTTACCTCATTCCGTTATTAGATTATAGCAAATGAACCGTGAAGAACATCTCAACTGACAACCACGTTTCTTCACCTTCAAAGTGCTCTAGACTAGATATCGCAATTGCGACATCGTGTTCAGTGTAAAACAACCTTTTAAGTGAGGTGTCACTTGTTAGAATGTTTCATTTTGGGAATTAATGGGTAATGTTCCCCCCTTTAAAGTCCTCTGAACTCCCCTTCAAGTGGCCCGATTCTACCCATCTACGAACATGGAATTTTTATTGCTAAGAGAGATTTTTGTGAAAATATAACTTTTTATCTCAATTTTATCGATAAAATTGAGATAAAACGTTATACTTATTTTCACAAAAATCATACTAGGTATGTAGGTACTTACAATTTTAGTGGCTCAGTACTATAAGTACTACTCAGTACTATAACTCGATTTTTATTGATTTTTCGTTGTCTACTCCGTTACATTATTCCAGGTGCGGGCTTCCAAATGACAAGACAAGACAAGACAAGATAATCGGACAAGATAACAAAAATAATTATTTTTAGGTCATCTAGCGGAAATTTTCAAAAGTAAATACCTATGTAACACCAAAAGCAAAATTTTAGTGTTAAAAGTAGTTAAGATAGATACCTACTTTTTGAATTCGAACCATCACTTCGTTTACAGTGATGAAAGTAGATAACTACAGTTACGAGTTCCTACTCGTACTTACTATTTTGATTGAAACCATCCCTACGCAGCGCTGAGAGTAGATAACTACAGTTATCCAATTTAACAAACCACAACTGCGAGATATCCCCCAGTGAACGCGAACAGCAGCTGAACAAAATTTGTTTAATTATTTTATTATTATTATTATTATGTAGACTTCTTTTTGATCGAAAGAAGATTAATTTCTTGATGCCAGCCATCTGTAATTAAACAACGGACAAGAGGACGCCAAAACGCAGATCTGATTACGTTTTTCAGTAGTAGTACTGCAGTGGGATTTGGTGATTTGTATCTAGATAGCGTACCTACTTAGTTCAGCTTCATCTTCAGCATGTAGTACTTCATTTACTAGTAGTGCCTTGTACTAGGCGTATCAGTGATGTAAAGATCGATGGATCCGGGTGCAGTATTTAAACTGACTACATAAAAAGAAACTAACTACTAATTGTATATATATATGAAATATTGTATAACTATATGATATATGAATTCGCTAAAAGCGCCACAAATTCCAATTTTGATTGATTTTGACTGAGTTTACTCATGAAAATTTCGAAATTTTGGAGAGTAGATTCAATATCAGGTTCGTTCCGCTTAGCCAAGAGTTCTCAGTGATGCCCTAAATGTCGCATCCAGTGTTGCCAGTTCATACAGAGCGCGCTGAAACGCGTTTATCCTACGCCGAACTGTGACGCGCTGGAACGAACCTGTTCGTTCGACTGAAAGTCACAACTTCACACCGGAAACTCACGAAAAGTTCACGACCTTCCGCCGTCTAGTGACTCGAGAGGAATTTTTAATTGCGAGATTCCACGCCCGTCGGCTTTCACTCGAGGCCCCTCCCTTAACCCTCTAACGCCCGTACGACGTCCTCTGAAGAGTGAAAACAAATAAAAGAAAGTCTTGCGAATGCGTTAACTTTCGTCATCACTTCAAAATCACCTAACAGGGGGAGAAAGCAATTTTGATCGATGAGGCAACCAGTTGGACGTCGGTGAGAAGAAAATCTCGTTTCGAACCAATTCTGAGCCGTTTTCGCTTTCTTTCGAAACTAGTTTATTTTTTGGTTTCAAATAAAATTGGTTCGTGATAGTGATCGACTGACTCACTGACTGAGTGGCGGGTTTCAAAGTTACTTTCGATATGAACCAGTTTTCGATTACGCCGGTCCTTTTTGAATGGCGATCTCCATTCTCTCGTAGTAATCGGTTTCGGCCTCTCGCCGTAAGTTCCATTCACGCGGTATGACCAAGTGTGAGAATTTTCGAAAACAAATAACCGACCAACTTTCCCTCTACAAATTCAACGCGGCAAACAATGTCATTATGAGGGGCGACGAGAGAGCTATTCGATAACAGGCACTTTGATCATATTCCCATTGAATCAATTTATTTACGCACCGTCATCAGGGCGTGAACGAGTGGAGGTTTGAATTGAGATAATGAGGTCCATTTTAAGGACAATATCACGGAAGAGTAGGAATAGAATCGATAACTAACTGATAATAATCCTAATATTGACCCTCCAACAACATCCCACTCAGTAACTTTCCCTCAATAGCAATAATTGTAGAACACAAAAATAACTCAAGTCCACTCAATTTCCGGCACCCACAATTCTTAACTGAGCAATTTTAATTTTGTGAATTCAAACTTGCTTCCAACGGTTTTGAATGGATTTTTAGGGACGCCAAACAGAGCACAAGCTACCGATTTAATGATGTTCATATTATTTGAAAATTATTATTTGAAATCCTATTTTGGAAATTATCCAAAACTTGAAAATTTTTCAAACGCAAGCCACGTGAAATTAAAGACAATGTCATAAAAACCACGTCAGAACAACAAAATTTAATACGACACCACCAAACCGTGAGTTGTTTGAGTCTGTTTCCCAGTGTGACAATTAGCCTGCAGTCCTATCGTTGACGATTTTGGTTTATTATCTTCGAGAAAAAAATTACCGATATCGAGTTGATTAATAATAATTAATGGTATTAATAACTAGGTAACAATAATTAATAATAATTTACACTACTTGATGATAATTACTAACAATCAGTGATAATTCATAATATATAATAACTATTAAATCATTTAGTGAACTGTACAGAACGGTGATCTGCGCAAAAATGATAATAAATCGTTGTGTCAAGAATATGCAGAGTTTTTTCTGAACGAAAGGCCGGTCGTACAACGCTCTGGTCGGCCTTGTAAAATTCTTTGAATCAATATCTACTCCAATTTGTCTAGAAAAACTGTTCATTTCGCGATATGAAGTCGTACGACGGTCTGAAAATGTTGAAAACCAAATTTGCACCCCTTCCCATACTCACCGAATTTTGAGGTATTTTCGAAAAATTAGTATGATAAACCGAAATGAGAAAAGTGAAACCGTTGGGGCGGCACTTGTCACGCGCGATTCACGTATCGAAAGTGGTTATTCGTCTTAAAGCAGGTCTCAGGTCTACTAAACCAGACCGTCTTGAGTCTCGGAAAGCAGGTCCTTCGGAACCGACGGTTCTTGGGCCTTTCGCTTCGAGGACCGCCCAGGATCTGTGTAATTGCGTCTTCAACCCGATGCTTTCCCTTCAAGGCCCGTTGCGGCTAGACGAAAAGCTCTTGGTAACAAAATGATTCGAACTAAATCACTCGCGACGAAATCGTGGAAACCCATGTTATGAAAAACAAGAGTATTTGAAAAAATCGTCTATTTCCACTGAAATATGAGTAGACCGGTTTCGGCGATTAAACCGTCGTCAGTAACAAAACAATACTAGTGTTGTAGAAATACTAGAAATAGACGATTTTTTCAAATACTATTGTTTTTCTTAACAAAATGATTGATTGATTGAGCCACCAGGGATGATTAGGGTCATGAGGCCCTCTCTTCCACCATCCCTGGATACCACATTACAAAAATTTCCTCTTACAGTCGTCTTTTACAATAATATTTTACATTTTTACTAAAAAACAGATAAAAAGAAATTAATAGACACTTCTGTTGTAATTAACATCAAAAACTAGAATAATAAATAATCTCACATTCGTCTATATGTATAGATAAGCCATAAAACAGCATGGGACAAGAATAGAATATGACGTTTCTCGTGGAATCACCCATCTAACAATTTACATTTTAGTACATCTCGGAATGTTTCCGTCTTCTGGTCTAACTTGAATAATCTGTGTGCTCATTGTAGATCTTGGTAGCTTGTACAATAAATGAGCGATCAAAAATATTGGTTCTGTGGATTGAGATCTGCATAAGTCGTTCCCTATAAATAGAAATTTCTCGTATTGCACTCATGAACCATCCAAACAAACTGACTGCAAAGATACTCGGATCTTCGAAATTTCCAAATTTTGAACAGCATTACCGCCACTTGTAGCATTTTCCTCTCCGAAATCTTTAACCAACCCAATTCTAAGTAATGTGGGGTCAGACGCAGAATAAAGCGGACCACCGCGTTTTGTGCCTTCTGTAGCCGGTCCACATTTGCCCTGGTTAGATCATACAATGCAACTGGGGAATAGTCAAAAGCTGGGCAAGACATAGGACAAGCGACTGGGCTAGCTGTTTCCTTACGTACGTAGGGAAATCACTAGCTACTCTTCTGAGCTGGTACATGCTCTTGAAAACGGAGTTGCACATTGAGGTGACTTGGGAATCCCATGCCCAAGTATATTGGATTATTATTCCCAAATTTTTCGCCTCCTCTACAAAACCTAGAGTAGTGGGACGGTATATTACTTTCGGGGCAGACTTCATGTCAAGCTTGGACAGGATCTTTGAGTAGCCTAGCACCATCACTTTTGACTTTGATTCGTTGACTTTCATTCCATAAAAGGTGCACCAGCTAGTTAGATTGGTGAGATCAAGATGCATGCGGTTGATTGCCTCGTCAAAACTGTCTGTCTCGCAAGAGGGATATAACTAGGGTTGCCAACCGTACTTTATTTAGAAGTATTGTACTTCTTTTTGATGATTTGTAAAAAAAAGTACGCTAAAATACTTTTTCATCATCGGGCTCATTTCTGTGCTAAGATGGTCAAATGTGACATTTCAACTACTTAAAATTTTCCACCAATTTTAAAGTTTAGAAAGTTCCAATCTTTAAAATCGAGAAATAACCATCTGATCTCCTTCTTGAATGCACACACAAGTTCATTATTCCAATTTAGTATAGAATATGGGAATCTCAAAATCCCGCAGTTTATAAAGTGACTTGTGAAAAATTATGTTGGTTGATCGAAAAACAGGTAAGTATCAAGGAGGCGGCGTTGACACCAATAACGTGATACTTGCTACTTCCGTTCCGAGAGGTAGGACGAGAACCATTTTAATAAATTGTCTTATAGGTAACCCCGATCGATTTCAAAATGGCTAACAAGATTACTCCCCTAATGAGATCAAAAGCGGACGAGAAGTCAACTATGACCATTACTATCACCTGCCTTTTGTCCATCCCTCTGCGAATGTCATCCAGTACTTTTATCAAGGCCGTTACTGTAATGAAACCCGTGCGGTTGGCGGATTGATAAGGGTCAAGGAGCTGGTGTTTTCACATATGACCAAAGTTCCCAATACACCACTTTGTCAAGTATTTTACCCATCGTGCAGAGAAGTGAACGATTTTTCTGTTGAGAAAAAAAATTAAAAACCTTATCGAAATTGGTTCATCCGTTTGAGCGTAATTGAGAAGCTGGAAGGCACAATCAAGATGACCATTACGTAGAATGAAATGTGGGTTACTTCTAAGTAAAAATGCTGTGGGTTGGAATGCCCCGAAAAAACTGCCAGGAGTCCTTTAAACCCCGCCGGCATTAACCAAAAACTACGAGGGGAGGGGGTTGGAAGATAAAACGAGAAAAAGATAGAGAAGCCGCGAAAGGAACCTAACGAGGACACATAGAGAAGGGTTTGTGAAAGGGCGAATTGGGGTGGAAAGGAGGAAGATGAGGCGTTTCCTTCTCTCGCAGCAACATCCAGAAGGTTTGGGTTGTAAAGGCGGGAGTGTTGGGGAGGAGGGCGACATAGTTAAGAGATAATCGCGTTGGTGGGTAAAAGCTCGTTGGTGCAAACAGAAGGGATTTGGTGGGGAGGGGTCTTTTAAACTGCCTCTCTCCACTTGGTTTTAATCGAATTATGGTTCCTAACTAAGTATCGCTCCAGCGCTGAGAACGACTCCGTTGTAAAAGGGTTAAATGTTACTGAAATGTGAAATTGATGAGGGCTTATAGGGTGAAGTGTTCGGTCGAATGATTCGGACGAAACGTCTACGGGAGTGTGACGTCGATTTCTTGTATTCATAACGAAATTCTTGTTTCAAGGAAATTAGGGTAGGTAGTAAAGGTTTTAACGATTCCTTATAACGCATGCGCGAAAAAAATATAGGGATACAACTAGGGTTGCCAGACATAGTTTATATAATATTATAATATAACACTATATTCTAGTATTATACTATATTGTTGACAAATATACTAGGTATGTACCTATATAAAAATGCGGTAAACTATATAGTACGCAAAATAGGGGGCGAAACGATAGGGTAAAGGGTGCATCAGCGATGTGCAGCAGGCGGCGTGGGTCGATTATTCACAATTGTGACATGGGGTACCTGTCACTTTTGGCAGGTACTTCTCTGATCAGCCCTACTCGCACGGTGCACCCGACTATTCAGATGCTTCCGCGGTTCTGACGTCATCGCGCGTCATTATGTATCTCTATCAATGAAAAATAGGGGTAAACTAATTTTGACGATTGTTTATTTTATTTTAATTTTATTATACATAAAACACGGGCAAGCCCATTAAACAGAACAACTCGAGAAAATATTAAACAGAGAACATAATATTATGTAAAAAATTACATATTATGTTATAAAAATTACATATTATGTACCTATTATACGTAGTACCCACATAATATGTAGGTACTACGTATATTTTTAAATAATATTATTATTTAAAAAATGAATAGATCCACTTCTATGAAGGCAGCATACACAACGTAAATGAGATGAAACTACAGTTTAAACTACAAAAGAAAAAAAAAGTGCATAGATAAAATTATGAGAAGCTGAGGGAAGAAGAGTTAATTGATGATTTAACTGAACATAATGAAAGAGTAAAAAAATAAAAATTAGTATGGACTTCTAGGAATAGATTGGCTGATAAATTGGGCAGTCAAGCATACCATTCAACAGCTTGTAGATAAAAGATAGGTCGGCTACTGTTCTTCTACGTGCCAAATGCTGCAAGTTACACGAGCTCATGATGCTAGCATAATCCACCCCGTCAGGAGGAATCCCCTGCTTAAACGCTATATAGCGAAGGAATATATTCTGAATTCTCTCCAGATAGTACTTGTGGACAGCGTAGCTTGGGGACCACAACGACGATGCATACTGCAAAATTGAAAGCACCAAGGATTTATACAATTTGGTGATAGCCTTTACGTTTGTTAACTCCCTGGTGATTCGCTTCAGGAAACCCAGAGAACTCATCACCCTCCCAGCCTGCGCCTGAATATGCCCAGAAAAAGTCAGCTGCTCATCAAATTGGACACTCAAGTCGACTATCCCCCTCACCCGGGCCAGATGCTGGTTACACAGGGTGTACTCGTATTCCAAACGCTGCTCGGTTCTGACGAAAGATATAACTGAGCATTTTCCTGGATTAAAAAAAAGCCTGTTGTCCCTACACCACTCATTCAACACCTCAATGGCTCCCCATTATCACGTTTTTGAAGCGATTCTTTACCAATAAAAATTATTTTTAAAAATCATGCGCAGATCCCATTGTCCACGACGATCTTGTCCACGACGTGATCTTGTCCACGACGATTCTACCCGTGATATGAAACGGACATCATTTACTGTGGGGAGGAGGTGGAGGATGTAGAGTAGAACACGAACGGAGTATTTGGTTATACGCACACGGAATATCTTCTAATTGAAAAGCCGGCAGCTTATTGTTCGCTCGTATGGGAAGAGACGGGAGTTTCTATTGCTCGACCAAACAACAAAGAAAACAAACAAGGCAAAGGTAGCCCATGGAGGAAGGGCGGTGACAAAGGCGCGTGCCGGCGTGAGCCATTGTTCGGGAGTGGGAGCAACAAAAGTCGAACTTCCACAGACAAGAGATGACAGGGCCGTGTGAGAGGGGGGTTGGCAGACCTGTTGGGCATATTCCATCGAATCGAGAACAATGACCAGCCGTGTGGAGTCGATGACGATTCCTTTTGTGTGGGGGGCGAGACGCATCCGGAAGGTTTTGACTGGGACGTTTCACGTTTTGATGGACCGGTCACGACGGCACGACCCGTTCGATAAAATTGAAAGATCAGTTTTGGTGTTATGAATGAGTAACTACTTTTGCTTTGGTATCTTCGATAATAAACCTTTAGAATGGCCCACAAGAAGAAAAAAAAAATTCAACCCCCCACCCATCAAAATTTGCTGGTTTACGTTTCAAGTTTCCAAAAATTGAATTGAAAAAAATCCGTCCGTCCGCCGTCCAGTTAGCGTTGTGATAAAGTTACGAAATTTGGTTTACTGGTTCGGACCACACTCCCGTTGGTCCTTAAAACTTTTCATAAACCTTGGTCAAGGGGAAAGGGTTCAAAACGAATTTTGAAATTTTAGTTAGGGGGACAGGACTGCTTGTGTTTTCATGTACGAGCAAATCATACTTTGTGACCCTTGTCTCGACTTCTTTTGCTGTGGAGGTACCTATCTCCAATTGCACTCGTAGCAAACACAAGAAACGACAAAAATGGTTGAATGACCACAGTGTCAATGACCATATTTTTTGCTGTTATCACGTTAAATTTCGATCAAAGCCAAAATCAGATGTCACCACGTGAATCAGCGTTGAAAAACAATGAAAATCCATGTGCCAAACTTGGGGTTTACAATAATTCATTTTGGTGACAGCAGCTTTGCGCGATCGCAGAACGGGTTGCGCGCTACAAAAAAAAAATCGAATGGCGGGTCGAATTTACATAAACCTTCGCGCAAAAAAGCGCAATTTTATCATTTTTGAAAACTTCGAAAACAATTATGAAGAATGGCGTTTGTTCGAATTTTTTACTCCGAAAACGGGAGAAAATAAAGGGAGGGAGCCTAACTCGTGGACCACCCTGTATTGCAGATTGAACTTATGAGTCGAATAAGGTCCAAAAAGGGTTTCATCCAGCTTCATCCTCCACTGCTCCATCTAGCTAGGACATTGTTGTCAGCAGATTGTAGTTTACCGGTGGCTTCTAGAGTAGCTGTGGCATCAGCAATGATGATTGTGTTAGGTCTGTTGTGTACAGTTAATACAGTACGGGACCAAGGACATTCCCTTGCGGAATGCCTGTATTTAATTTCCTCAGTTGAGAATACTCGTCGTCGTATTTTATGAGTGAAACGTGGTCGCGTGTTCAAGGGACTTGCATATAGCCAGAACATTCTTTGCAGTGACAACAAAAATGGGTGATGCAAAACCGTCGCAATTATTTAATTTCGTGGCATCAGGTATTTGGAAATTACCTCATCGCGTCCAAGAGAAAATCTGAGGAGGACGAGAAGATTGCTACCCTCTAGGAATAGAGAAATTCACCTCACTGAAAGCTGGTGCGCCAATTAAAGCAGAACAGTCATTAGATTTTACGTCTACCATAACAACACCGCCGCTAGTAAGATGTCACGAGCTGGTACTAATATGAATACGAATAAGAGTCATAAATCAGAAAATATGAATACGAATACGGATATGAATACGAATAAAGCCATCTCCAAAAATTCACATTTTGGTATGTGAATTTTACTAAAATTTACTGTATTTCACTCAAACTTTCCTATTGTACCAGGAATTTCACTTAAATTCAAGTTTTGTGAAATGTGAATTTTTGTGTGAATTTTTTTTTATTTATTTATTTATTATGTTACATATTCTTTATACACAAATAATGTCAAATTAACAAATCTCCCAACATTATTGTGGGCAATAGGCATAAGCCTGTGTCGCCTCACAAGAGTTGCGCCAAACTTAATTAATCTTAATGAAGTTTCCACAATTCATATTTTTTGTGAATTTTCCCGCAATTCATTTCTTTTGTGAATTCTATAACAACTTTTGCCATTTATGGCGAACACTTTACACTCATCTTTCTCCATTCAACTTTGACAAAAATGCCAATTTTTTACATCAATTTTACTGAAATTCCTCGTATTTGGTGTGAATGTGACTCAAATTTTCCTATTTTACAATGACTTTCACTGAAATTCAAGATGTTTTAACATAAATTCTACCAATATTCACATTTTTTGTGTGAATGTTTCCACAATTCACATCTTTGTATGAATTTAATAAAACATTTTGCCATTTATGGATGAAATTCACTAACATTTCTCGTTCTTACTGTAAACTTGACAAAAATGCCAATTTATGAAAATTCATATATGTATTCGTATTCATATTCATGTTTTCTGATTTATGAATTTTTATTCGTATTCATATTTATGAATATGAATTCGCCCATCTCTGTTGGTACCACGTAATTCACAACTCAACAGTCAATTCAGCCTTTTGGCAATTACCCTTATGTTTCGCATACAATACAATACAGAAAACAAGTGTCTTTTGCAATACAACGTTAGCCCTGGGATATTCCGCGCCAAAACGAGCCCGCATGACAGGCCTTCAGGGGACGGCGTCGCTCCTCCGGGCTTATTATTTAGGGCTTATCCCCCGGACCTGACCGCTTTGCGTGTTTTTGTGAGACTTTTCATCTCCTTACGTTCTTTCAGGATCCGTTTAGAACGACAGTGTTGTTATCACACTCGGGGATTACAACAAGTCACCGCCATTCACAGGCGTTCTCTCGGCAGTTGGTTTTGATTTATACCGCACACTTGTTGAGTTTCTTCTTCTTCTATCGCCAGTAGAAAATTACATATGTACTAATCACAACAATTCGGAAATACCAAGTCTTGGATAAGTGCTCTCTGAAGATAAGAAGATGAAAATAAGTTAATTTCAATTGAAAGCATGACAGAAGAATAAGAATAATAATTTAGGGATTATTATCTTACTTAAACTAATAATTTAGGGATTCTTAATTTAATTTGATAAATTAGGTTTATGTTTGTTGGAACAATATAAACTATCTTCCCTGATAAATATAAAATTAGGAATAATCAGATTAATATCTTACATTATTTGGAAAATTAACAATAGAGCTTGTTAATCAAGCGTCAGTCAGAAATTATAATATATTATATTACTAGCTGTCTGGCCCGTCGTTGACGGGCAGAACTCGGGGCGTGTCCATCTACCTCTGTTACCTGTCCCGGACGGGCAGAATTCGGGATGGATCCATCTGTCATTCTTACCTGTTGTTTTACGGATTATAACTCTTACATGTCCCTTTACAAACCCTTATGCGTATGCTTAGGAAATAACGAAAGTCCTTTCTCGGAAAATTATTTAATAACCAGTGTTGGATGAGTGCTTTCTGCAGAAAAACCTGGTAGCTACCACGATACGCCCTCAAATCTTCCTGGTATTCTCACAAATAACCCGTCAAATGATGTCAGTATTTCCTTCAAAAATCAAGTGGAGGATGTGTTTGTCCGGACCTGTTGTATGTGTCACCTCGTCCAAGATGTTTCTTGAATTTTGACAGATCATTCATGTGATTTCAATTTTTAATTGAAGTTAATCTGGCGACGAAGTTAAATCCTATTGATATGGCACGATAAGGGCAGACGACGGAGAATGACGATTCGACTGTAAACTGACAGAATCGTAATTCTACGGACACCCTGTAATTAGTCCCGCATTACAATCAGACTAAGGCGGCTTCTGGGGGACTCATTCGAGAGAATTGTGTACTAAATACCCCATTGGATATTATGTGGGTGTCAATTAACCTTCGCACAATGTTCGCACATTCCCAATTCACTCTCGCTCTGTATGGAGCCCTTTGAAGGCCCCCGTACATCGATCGCTCGAACGAGTCACAGTGTTGATCAGAAGTCGGAGGGGACGGGATCCGAATCGGAAATTAGCCAACGGATTTCATCGCTTGGAAATTAAACCGCCCAAATCCGGAGGAACGACTCGTTTTGGCGCTACGTGGTGCGCATATGTGAGGTGGTTCGACAACGGAACCGCACGTTCCGAGCTCATGACATAATCAAAATCGGTATCGATTCGGGACGGGTTCGATGCGACGGTAGTTTATAAACTATTATTGAAGTGGAACGTAGAAAAATTGAACCGCAGCACGCCCGTTAGTACGACGAGTAAGTGGGCGTGTAAAACTTATTTTAAAAAAATTTGAATTAAGTACAAAAAAAAAAAATTCGAATTGGTTGGTAAATTTTTTGCATTGGTACAGTGACACTTTCTTAGTACCTACCTATGAATTTGAATTCTTAAATTGAATTTTTTTTAAAAACATTTGAATTTTTTCTTGGGAATTTTGCAAATTTTTGTTGTTGGGAATCATTATAATAATTATTACATTATATCATTATAACAATTATTTGTGTGGAAGAGAATTAGAGAAATAATTTTGACATTTTATGTCTTTACTCTGGCACATAACTCGAAAAACGTTACACAAAAGCGTTACACGAAATCGTCACGAACATTTCTGATGATTTTCGCTTACAACCGATTCGTTGCTACGGAACTTTATCTTCGCCAGTTATCATCGTACAAAAATCGTTCACCACTCGTTGGATAGCTCTCGATTTACCTAACCATAATACGTTAACCACTGCGGAGTGCGTGGCCGACAAGCTGCGGTATGAGCGTGATTGTTTAAATAATTGTTTACACACAGGTGATCATTCTCAATAATTTATAATATAAACGACAGTGAATGTGTAAAACCGTCTAAGTTCAATTTTGGCCGAAGACAATATTATTGTCTATACGAATGCAAGCTTCATAATTTATGATGAACCCTACAATTAAGTACTACGCTACTGGGGTAGGTGATGTAGCATTGTTCGAAGGTTCTTGAATCACTTCTTTAAAGACATAAAATGTCCCAATGTGTTGCAGACTCGTATGCAAGCATTTAATTCTCGACTGTATCAACAACAGGATGGAGTTGACATTCTTTTGATATTTTCATGTCTTTGCTTTGGCACATAAACTGAAACGGGAAAAATTTGTTTCCTTGATTCACCCTTTCCCTCAGAACACAAGCGACAGGCGGGCCACTACGTCAGACGCACCTATGACGTCAGACGGCTGGCAGGAGGCCAACAAGTACGTCAAAGCCTATGCCGTAAGAGCCTATGACGTCAGACGACTGGCCGAAGGCCAACTAGTACGTCAGAGCCTATGACGCACGAACGTATGACGTCAGACGGCTGGCAGGAGGCCAACTAGTAGGTACGTCATAGCCTATGCCGTAAGGCCTATGACGTCAGAGGGCTGGCTGGCTAGGTGATCGGGTTTTAATAAGCCTCTGGAATTCCGCGCCTTCATATTGCATCTTCACGTTGAAAAATCCTTCATCTTGTCGCTAATTTTTTTCAAATTGTTTACATCAAATTAGAAGTGTGGAAAAAGATGCTGGGACATTTAGAGACCGAACGCAGTCTTCGTACAGGGTTTGGTACCAAAATATGGGCACAAAATCGACATTGGTGACCTTCACCCTTAGGCGAGGCTCCTGCGCCAATGTCGGTATGCCAAACGAATTTTTAGAACACTCGACACTTCAATTCGGATTTTTCAGGTACTAGATGATGGTAACCGTTCAGAGATTCGGTTTCGACTAATATGAGGGACGGGGCCTGACATGAATCATCCTGTATACACTTGTACATTGATTTTCTAGAGAAGTTTCGTATTTTGGACCTTTGTATTTTGAGGTTTCGTCCCGCTAAATTGACAGTTAGCCCACTGTGCAATCGTTAGCTTGTGATGTCCAGCTGATCAAAATCAAGTACAATTTGGTGGCATTGATATTTTTGCGATTTTCGCGCTTATAGCGGCTGCTTATCGAAATTCTGACTTCCTCACGCGACATTTTGAATAAAAAAGCGCATCAACTTAATTTTGTCCAAATGTTGGGTTCTTAAGATGATGTTACATCGATCAGTGATAGGGCTAGTTGAAAATACGATTTTTGAGCTGCAAATTCCGGATCCAAAACGTCTCTTACAAAGCACATGGCTGGAACATGACAGATCTCTTATTAATGGAAGGATGAAAGTTTTACATTAAACCTTCGGATGTTTACCAGGAGGAAATTACAGACGAGCACCTTAGAAAAGGATGAGTTCATCGCTAATGTTCGCGAGAGAATATGGAAAGACGAGCGTGGGACGGCGTAGCAAGGATCGGCCGTCACGAAGAAGGTTTAGTCACCAACAAGGAACACCCGGGTACAGACAGAAGGAATACAAACAAACCTCGTGCTGACAATAACGATGTACGCGGCTCGACCGCAAATGAGCGGTTGTTAGACGATTTCTACGGGGATTTCTCTGTTGTGAAGGTATCGGATAATTGACGAGCTTTTGTTGTGCTTGAAACAGTAACATTTACTTATTTTGAACATTTCCAGGGTTTTAGACGGTCATTAGGTACTTCAGTCTCGAACAAACCTTTCCCTACATTCCGATCATTTTAAAAACATTACCTATATGTTTCTGCAATTTCAAAAATGTTTCTGTACATCAAAAATTGTGTGAGTGGAAATTTTGTTAACCAACATTTGTTTAACCAAATGAAATTTGAAAATCGTATAAAAGGCTCAAGGCTCAGGTTTTAGGAAGAAGTGCCAACCAACCAACGGTAGAACTCTTAGATATATGAAGGTTTAGAACCACAATCAATCAATCAATCAATCAATATATTTTTATTTGCTAGGATCGCACGTAGTACATAAGCAACGTCAAAAATCTTACAAAATAGCAACGGTAAATTAGAATTGTGAGCAACAATAAAATACAGTCAAAACAGGTACAAAAGGAACAAAAAGTGTCGATAAAACTAAAATACAATAATAGAGTTAATTTTCGTCAGGAACTCCTCAAAATCATATGGAGCCAATCTGGTGAGGTACCTGATCATTTGGGCCCTAAAAGTACCAAGGGGAGCATTTCGGATATTTGTGGGGAGGGCATTAAAGAATTTAATTCCCCACCAGGTGGCACCATTACGAGTAGCAGCCAGTCGATGGAACGGAAGACAGAGATTTTTCTTATTGCGAGTTGAATAACCGTGAACAGGAGTGTGGAAAGACTCCATATTTCTCATTATGTAGCACAGGCTTTCCAGGATGTAAGCAGCAGGGACCGTTAAAATTTCTAATTCTTTATATGCAGATCTGCAATCCTCTTGGTAACGCATACCAGCGACGACTCGCACAGCCTTTCTTTGGCAAGAAAAAATCGTGGAGGAGGCAGCAGAATGCCCCCAACTAAGGATGGCATAAAGAGCTCTACTCTGAAAGCAGGCATGAAAAGCCGCCAGAACGGCCGGCCTTGATAGCCTCTCGGACAGGCGCCTCAAAAGGAAGGTGTAGCTATTGAGACACTTCCGGAGGTGCGCACAGTGAGGCCCCCAGCCGAGCTTTGGGTCAAGAACGACACCAAGAAATTTGATGTCTTCTGGATTCTTGTCGAGAGTAGACAAATCCCTCATACCAAACTTCATGACCCTGGTTTTTTCGGCATTTACCGAAAGCCTGTTCATTGTAAACCAGTCGGTAACCGCACTGAAGGCAGCCACTTCAGAGTCACACAGCGTTGAGAGCGATGGACTTTTTAAAATTAGTGAGGTGTCGTCAGCAAAAAGAATTGACTGCATTTCTAGACACAGTGGCAAATCATTTATGAAAATGAGGAACAATATTGGTCCCAAAACGGATCCCTGTGGTACGCCAAACTCAACATGCAAGGAGCGTGACAACTCATTGTTGTGTCGTACAGACTGCGTTCTACCAGAGAGGTAGCTATCAACCATAGAAATCGCAATGTCAGAAAAATTATATTTACGGAGCTTTTCCAGAAGAAGTGGATGGGAGATACAATCGAAACACTTTGCGACATCCACAAAAGTTGCAGAAGAGTATTCACCAGCCTCGAATGCAGTTGCCACAAAATCAGTTAATTTTTGAATGGCGTCGAAGGTGGATCTACCAAGGCGAAAACCAAACTGCGAAACACTAAAAAGCTTGTTTTTCTCAAAAAATTCATTTATATCAAACTTCAGGGATTTTTCAAACACTTTTGATAAAGCAGGGAGTTTAGATATGGGCCTGTGATTAGAGGCTAAATCACGTTCACCACCCTTGAATAAGGGAACCACCTCTGCAACCTTAAGTACCGACGGAAATTTCCCGACGTGGATCGATTCGTTAATAAGGTGGGTGAGAGGGAAAACCAAAGCCAGTGCCCCCTGCTTCAGCATACTGGTCGATATCCCATAAGCATCGAAGCCATTTGATTTTTTCAGACTCGAGATAATCTTCATGACGTTGTGTGGTTCAACATTGGCAAATTTGAATTTCGTAGCTGGAGGCTGGATATGAAAAGCCAGAGGGTCGTTAGTACTTACTTTAAGTTTGCTTACAATGTGTACAGGAACATTTACAAAAAAAGAGTTGAAAGCATCGGCAGAAATCTTGTCGGGAGCAGACTTTGTCCCTTTTTCACCTTTCCTGTTTTCGTTAATTGCATCCCACATGGCTTTCACAGGGTTTCCAGATGCAAAAATATGCTTCTCGCGATCAATCTCCTTAGCTCGTTTGATTTTAATCCTATATTCCGATTTTAGCTTGTCCACAGCTTGTCCACAGTAGTAGACAAACTAGTTTCTCGCTTGGTAGTAACCGTCCTGCCCAAGCTCATGTAGCCTTTGTAGTAGTCCTGGTTCTAAGTAGTTTTTCATCTTATCACTTCACTAACAAGTGGCGACATTGGTTGCATGGATGCAGTGGCGGATCTATGGAGGGGCTAAGGGGGCTATAGACACAGCACAGGCGGGAGGGAGAAGTTATATTAAATGAACAAATTTTGTTCAATCCTTTACATTTGAATTATGGCGCCAACCACAGATTGGCAATTCAAAGCTAGAGCTTGGGAACAAATAATTATCATGTTAAAAATCTGAATAAATACAGTATAACCAATGTTGCAATTTCTCAAGAAACGTTTTTAGGTTGTGTAAGCATTCTGCATCAGATATTATCAGTTTCATTGTCTAAAATAAGCTGCTAATATGGGTCGTCGACCGTACCAGACTAATAACTGTAATTCTAAGAAATTAATTCTATTTTCAAAAAATTAAGCCATCACTCAACGCACACATCCTTATGCGAAGGACACTTCTCAGAAAGCCCAGTAGCTTGAAGGGGGATGTCATGGTGCATATTTCAAGGCATTCACCCGGTGTTCTCGTTTTGCTCACAAAATTGTTGATATCCGTTAAACAATAATTGTTAAACAGAATTATTCTGATATTACAACACAAAACCGACCGACTGCGCCACTTAGGGATTCTTGGATAGAGAATGCCTTTTTAAAAAGAGTTAAAGTGCACTTTATTGGGTTCGGCACGAACGTACAGTGTTCAGAGCCAGCGGAGAACTGAACTGAGTGAGGTGGGGCTGCTATACAAGCTGGGTATAATGTGCTTAGATCAGCAAGAACTGGTATAGGTAACTTATATATATAAATATATAGGTTGTATTCAAATGACCAAGCTGCTTATTCACACTAGTCAATCCCATCAACACTATAAATATATATACAAATGATTTTTGGTGTCTTTTGCAGTAAATTCGGAATGGCCTTGAACGGTTATGGTACACAAATCTTTCGGAAATTCGAGTTTTACAAATTTTGGACCGAGGACAATAGCTTCTTTCTCTTCGAAAATGTGCTAATAACGAATAAGTTTGACAGTGATTGACAATTGAGTTTGAAAAACTTGACTATTGAATCGGGATTTGATTACATTAGATCCTTATGTTTCCGAAGTTGGTAGCTACGTACAACACTTCAGTATCAGATTCGGTGTAGGGCTGGAGGTTGAAAAAATATTTGTATTCCAGCTTTTTAAAGCGTAACGATAATTGGATTTGCGGTTCGAACAAGTGTTGGCCACCTGTTACGCCGAGGATTCGTATTAATTTCCGCTCTCATCACATTTTTTTTTTTTTTTTTTTTTTTTCAATTTCCTTACTCAGAAACGGAGGAGAAAAATCAAAATCATTAAATGACAGATGGGTGGTGGTTGCGGCCTTGGCGAGCTCGAGGATACCCGCATCATTGCGCTTCCTGCCCTAAACTCCCACGACAACCAAACCCGCTCTATTATCCTCGCTCGCAACTAATCTTCACTTGAAGGTATCTTTCTATATGATGAGAAGAAAAAACGACAAAAAGAAGAGAGACATACAAAAGAAAGACCTCCTCATTGCTATTGTATCTTGAGAAGGGCCATGAGATCAGAGGAACAATGGTTGGTAATCCCTTCTCCGTGAAGACGCGGATGGTTACACGAAGAAGACATCCTCTTCCTTTTCTTTCTGTCGTGTGATGCCCGGACGGGAAGTTTTCACGCTCGTCATAGGGTTTTTACGATTGAATTGATAAAGAGCTGTTGAGGATGAAATTAAATATAACGAGCAGGATGACCCGTGCGTTGCTCGGAGTGACATGGTGACATTTTGGTTTATTAGGTATCTTCGATAATGAACCATTCGAATCGACCAAAGACAAAATTTTTTTAATTTTATGTCGAGGATCATTTTCGTGCCGTCCGTCTGTATTCGTCACCAGGGACCCTCAATGGAGTTTTAATAGTGCAGGAAATAACAGTGAAATAATATTTCATAATATTTAATATTATGAATATTATGTTATGAAATATTATTTCATAATATCAAATATTATTACCTACCGGGGTCCATGGTAAAAGTGACCAAATAACAAATTTTCTCAAAATTGTATTTTTGGTCATTCCGTTATTAAGGAACGTTATCCACAGTTTGGAAATAGAGATAACGTCCAATTTGTAACACACCGTTAATCGCGTGGTATCTGTCAGATACATGTCACGCTTAGCTCGTGATTGCGAGGGGGGGGGGGGATAAATCCTGTATTTATTTATTTTAACTATAGATACTTTTTTCCACCCCGCAATAATTTCCTGAGACAACAACTTATAATGGATCAAATGGTGATGCAGTCACAGCTCGGAGTGATATTGTGACATTTTGAACTTCACTTTTTCTCAAAATTAGGTTTTTGGTTTTATGCATTTACAAAGTGGTGCATAACCAGGTTCTACTTCATAATCGGCATCTTCTTGAGGGCAAAAGGGTTGAAATATAGGTCCTTCTCTTTTGCACCTCAAGCTCAAGGGACCACCATCCAGTCTGATGGGTGGGACAATTACTGGTCTTTTCGTACCTTTTGCTGCTCTATACAGCGAATAATCTGTGGAAAGATCATCATGAATTAGCATCGAAATTGAGCCATGACAAGGTTTTAGTTCATAATCGGCTAATAGTTCTTGAGGGCAAAGGGGTTAAAATATAGGTCCTTCTCTTTCGCACCTCAAGCTCCAAGGAACACCATCCAGTGATGGGTGAGACAATTTCTGGTCCTTTCGGACCTTCTGCTAATCCATACAGAGAGTAGTCCGTGGTATGAAAATCCGTTACAGTTTGTAAGTAGGGGAAAGGGAGAGCATGGCGACTCCGGGCTCTAAAAGGGTTCGAATAGGACAGCCATTTCGGGAAGTGGTAGAGAAGAGCCCTTAACATACTGGAGTTGGCCATTTCGCTTCGAGAACTCAGTCCTCAGTCCATCACTTGACAAGCTGTACATTGGCCGACTGTACAAAGCCCCTGAACGCCGTGAACGTCTGTCAACTGTAAATACGGTGGTTCGAAAAAAACTTTTCTTTACAATTTCAGATCGCTACAGTGCGCAAAAGTTGCCATTGATATAGACGTGAGAGAAACACGAACTATTATTATTTTTTATTGATTTATTATTATTGTCGCGCAATGCCATCAAAGTTAGCAAAAATTTGTAAAAAGCCGTGGTGAAAACGTAAAACGTGGTTACATACGTTGTTAAAACTTAAAAACCTTAACCATCCAATGTAGGGTATGTTACTTACAATATGTACAAATTTCTAGTCATTATCTATTGACAAACAAACATCACAATTCTCTATTATCGAATAGGGCAGCGATATTTTGGAGGCGGTAGACTTAGCATACCAAATTTTTAGTGCTATTCTAGTGGTTGTTTCTGTGTGGTTTCACGGGTGTCTTATCACTTGCCACTTCCTTATTACATTACGCTTCTTTTTGAGCGGATCAATACCTGGTAACCACTTGATGCTTTGAGGTTTGATTTGTTGGAAGGATAGAGCCAAGGGTGGATTCAGGATTTTTTTCTTACTGGATTATTAGAAAATCGCCATGAAAAATCGTTTCTAATGTTCAAGCATGACAAGTTAGATCAAGATTCCTATGGTGAGATCCATTATAATCCCACGTTCCCATATGGGAACACTGGAAATTAATGGGTACCCTACGTTCCACCTGATTGTAGATCATCATGTTCAAATAGAATGCACAATAGAATTCCTACAATTTGAAATCTGTATCATATGATGAAATACATTTTTAGCAGCTGATGCATATCAATCCCCCCTCCTTTTACCGCTTACCCATTTTATTTTAACTATGTTAGGCATCATAATAGGCACATCGTCCTTGTTTCTGTGCATCGATAAGTCAATGTGATTCACCTAATGAAACATACCGTGGACGGGAGGCATCCTTACACTAAATGGATGAAACTGAATGAGAACATTTTGAATGCAAATGCACCACATTTTATATACAAATCGTATGGGTTTCCCTCTTATGAATTGCTTGGATGTCTACCGAAAAAAGGAATCATGATCTCAACTCCAGAGTTTTGAATGAAAGTTTTCGTTCGAATTTGTAACGCTTTGGGTGGAATAAAAGATTTGAATTGGGAAAAAATCAAGACTTTTTCCACCAAAGAGATACACAAGAGATGTGAACATACAGTACCCGTTCATGCCCAATGTTCCCATTTGGGAACATAACAGAAAATACGATCATATCTATGAGTGAGATAAAAACTTTTGGTCAATGCCTCTTCAGCATCTAACCTACAGATAAACCAAAGATATGTTGAAAGAAAAATAAATATAGTATGTAATATAAGTCAAGGGTTTCAATCACCTAAGGGATTCAAAACAAATTTTGAAATTTTTTTCAGAATTTTTCAAGACCATACGCATCTTTGTACGACCAGCCGTTCGTTCACAGTGAGGGCTCAAATTTGGAGATTATCAAAAGCTTTCAACATGTCCCAGCTGATTCAAACAGCGCATGGTTTTCAGATATCGAAATTAATGATTATTGTTGTTTGAGGGTTATGGGGGGGGGGGTAGATATTCCGATTACAGTCTAAGGGTTCAAATGAAAGCTGTTGACGAGGAGATTTGAAAAATTAATGTTTTTTGACCCAGGGGTCCCCCCCCCCCCCCCTAACGGTGGTGGTTCCATATCTGACGTTTATAATCTACGGACTCAAATGAAAGTTTTTGACGAGGAGATTCGAAAAATTATGGTTTTTTGAACACCCACTTTCCTAATATACCTACTCGCACATGAAAAATTTTTATGAGTGGAGGGAGGGGGGTAACTTTTTTTCCAATGGGGGCTATTCCAATGATTCATCATCGAAACTCTTTGAGATCATAAAATGAATGATACATTCAAATTTTAAATTTAAACTCTTTTTTCCAAATTTAAATTTTTAATAATTCTAACTGTTTTCAATATTTATTTACGATATTTCTAACAATTTTTGTGGTAAAACCGGGTTGTAGCGCTGTTTGGAAAATCTTCGAGATTATGTTGGATTCGTAATGTTCGTGGAACTGCGGTGGGGGTAGTGAGAAGGGAGGGGAGTCGTGAAGGCCACCTCTACATCCACACACAAGTTAAATTGTATGCATGGGTGGGTGGGGTGTATGAATTACAGACACCACCCACCCGTCTCATCACCACATCAACCACCCACACCTGTCCACTTTCCTCTTTCTCACCCACATTCACATTCACCCATAATTTAAATTTAAGCAGTTGAGGCGAGGGGTGGAGAGGGGGAGAGACAGCGTAAGGATCCAGAGACAACTCCTGACTCCCCCTCATCAACCACCCACATCTCCCCGCTTTCCTCTCTCCCACCCACCTCCTCATTCACCCACAATTTAAATTTAAGCAGTTGTGGCGAGGGGGGGAGAGGGAGAGAGACAGCGTAAGGATTAAGAGACAACTCCTGACTTCCCCACCCACATCTCCCCGCTTTCCTCTCTCTCACCCACCTCCACATACACAATCACCCACAATTTAAATTTAAGCAGTTGTGGCGAGAGGGGGAGAGACAGCGTAAGGATCCAGAGACAACTCCTGACTCCCCCTCATCAACCACCCGCATCTCCCCGCTTTCCTCTTTCTCACCCACCTCCACATTCACAATCGCATCACCCCACGCACGTTTTGAACTTTGATTTCTCACATATAAACAAACGTAGACAGTGTATTTTTAAATTCTTGACACAACGGTTCATTATCTTCTTTGTACAGATCACCCTTCTGTCTAGATCACTAGGTCTAAATGTCTAGATTCTAAATGTTAGATTAATTATTATTATGAATTATCACTAATTATTAATAATTGTATCAAGTACCTAGTGAAATTTATTATAATGATTAATTAATACGATCTCCGGCTTTTGGAATCGACTGGGTTCCTTTGTGCAGAACCTGAATGATGGAGATGATGAATTAAGTACAAATAAAATGTACCGATATAATTCTGGGGTTTTTAATACTACGTCGTCAATAATGTTTCTATAAAAGAAGTACCTACTAACAAACATTCGAAATTACCTTCATTTCCGTAGCACGAAACGTATCTCAGAACAAAAAACTCGACATCACTAAAACCATATGATGTTCCAAACAGCAGTTCCTTAGTATGAACATTGACTGACCTGTATTTCAACCGTTTGATTCTCGATCGTGTTGACAGGTTCATATCGTCTCAACCTTTGATGATCAAAGGTTTGATCTATTATGATCTTCATGGTTAGTCTGCTCTAATGTGAAAACGGAATGAGATGTCGCAATTCTGACTTCACCGTCGTTTTTAGAGTAACTCTAAACTGTTGAAATTCAACTGTTGAAATGTCCAAAAGCTGAGGGGGTTTTGGTGAGTAGGGGGGGAGGGGGGGCACCCAAAAAATGAAATTCTGACAAGTGACACCTCATTTCAAAGGTGTTTACACGCTGAATTCGATCGTGAAGCCAAAATTGCGATACCTTATCTCGTTCTCTAACTTGAGTACTTACTTTGAAGATGAAGAAACGTGGTTGATCCGTGATACATTCTTCATTTTTAGTTTGCTCTAATCTGATGACGGAATGAGATATCGTCGAGGAATCAGCAACACCACCAAGCTTGTTTTTCACAACTTTTCAGTAGAGAGAAAAAACTGATTTTTTCGTCCATCAAGGACAATGTCATTCATCATACGATATCGAGAAAAACTCGTAGATATCGAGAAAAACTTCAGTTAATTAGGCCTTGATGGACGAAAAAATCAGTTTTTTCTCTCTCCTGAAAAGTTGTGAAAAACAAGCTTGGTGGTGTTGCTGATTCCTCGACGATATCGCAATTCTGACTTCAGCGTCGTGTTTAGAGTCTAAATGTCCAAAAGCTGAGGTGGGTTTTGGGGTGTTAGGGTGGGGGGACGAGGTTCTCCCATAAATTCCAAAAATGAAACGGTCTGACAGGTGACACCTCACTTTGAAGGTTTTTACACTCTGAATATGATGGTGAAGTCCGAATTGTTATATCTTATTCCGCTATTTTAAACTGGAGCACATTGAAGATGAAGAAACGTTGTTGATACTTGAGATGTTCTTCTTGGACATAATTTCCTTTAGTGGAGACATTTTACATAAAACCAATTATTTCTTAGAAAATTCGCTCTTATAGCCATGCTGCATGACTGTGGATTGTTAATGTATAAAAATTGGCAATAAAGTTATGATCGGAAGAAAAATCCGGTATTCAACGGGGGAAAACGGTTTTTTTCACATTTGGGGAATACTGCGGTCTTTGCCGCGAGGCGTGCGGGAGTTCTCCCACATTAATAAAGATGAGACAGATTATTCAGGAACCTCTCCTTCTGCCCCCGTTTTCCTTTGAATATTATAATCATCAAGCCCCGTCTCAACTATAAGTACTCCCGCCTGGGTCGGGATCCAACTTGACATATACCCGTTCGAGTAAATGACGTAGCTCGGGGAAAAGGGAGGGCATAACCTTTTGACGCGATATGTCGGGGTAGGTTTAGGCGGAGTTTTCTCCGAGTTGTTCCGTTAATTATACGGAATATTCCGTAGGGCGCTGTGGGCGTTTTGCATTACAAGGGATAACCCGGTGGACCGTGCGCGTTGTAACGAGATTCGCTTTTTCCAAATCCTCGAAACTCCGATTTCAATTGGTTTTTGGCGCACGGTGTATTCACCAAAATATTGCCTCAGGCCCTTCCAGAGAGCAAAACAAAGAACAAAACACCTTTTTCATCATCCGTCGTTTTTCCGTCTCAATTTAACTTGTTTTCCCTCGTTTGTTACGCCTACAGATTGCGTAATATTGTGTTATTTTTTTCTTCATCATAGCGTACTGTATTTGACAAACCCCGTATCGATAACATTCATCCGAACCTCGTGATCCAATACCCGCTTGGGCGACCAGAATTCTCCCTGTTATGAGGTTTTGTAACCTGTTTTTCCCTGTGAGTTCTTAAATAAACCAGTTATTTTAAATAGTTTTCCAGTCTATTTATCGCCCAGCTACATTTTCACAAGCCGAATCCCCAGTTGGCCATTTCGCTTCGAGAACTCAGTCCTCAGTCCATCACTTGACAAGCTGTACATTGGCCGACTGTACAAAGCCCCTGAACGCCGTGAACGTCTGTCAACTGTAAAACTTACAGTTGACAGACGTTCCACAGACAGACGTTGATAGACCCTATTTAATAGGGTGGTTCGAAAAAAAAACTTTTCTTTACAATTTCAGATCGCTACAGTGCACAAAAGTTGCCGTGTGAGAAACACAAATTATTTTTTTTTTTTAATTGATTTATTATTATTGTTATTATTTGTCGTGAATTAGTCAACTTCATGTAAATAGGGTGTACTGTAAAAAAACCTTTTTTTTCAATTCCAGATCCAAATATGTAGTGCACAACATTTGCCATTGGTATAAACGCGAAAAAAACCCAAATTATTATTATTTTTTTAATTTATCTTCTTAAACGCTCTTAAAGTTAGCAACAATTTGTGAAAACCCTTAATTTCAAAATGTGAAACTCAAAAACCTCAACCATCCAATGTTGGGTGTGATAAACTTATCGATAAATAAGGACTAGAAATTTGTGCATATTGTTACTAACACACCCAACATTGGATGGTTGAGGTTTTTGAGTTTCAAATTTTAAATGTTTACATGGGAATTCACCGTTGGTGATGTAGGGGCCTTGTTCGTGGAGTTTTGCAATCTTCCCTCCGAACCTATCAAGTTACGACTCACTGGTTATTTTTCACTTATAAAACCAAAACCCTTCACTCAAGTTTCTCGTATTCTAATTGCTCTTGAGGTTTCCGACAGCGAAAATGTTTCATAAAACTGTTCTCACTTTCAATTTCAACTGATTCAAAGTAAAGACGTGCCACTAGATTCAGCGGTAAGTTTTCGCTAACCTCGTTGTTTTCAGCTTTCTTGGAAACCGTTTAATCTTAATTTCTGTTAATCAGCGAGAATCTAACTCTCAGTGAATAGTTTCGTAGGTAATAATTGTGCGCAATTATTAGGTTGGCGGGTAGCGTTCCGCCACAAGAACGAAGGGAGTAGGTATGATTACTGGACGTCAAGAAACGCGTTTTCCAGGTATCCATATCTCGGGTCATATTTGACCGATCAACTTGAAATTTGGCGGGGTTCTTGTTGGTGTAGATAATAGAAAGCCCTGAAAGTTTCAAGTCGCTAGATTTGATGGCTCAACCAACTCACGAGCGAAAGCCCGTGAGTTGCAGGCTTATTCTCGTCAATAAGTATCAGGCCAGGTGGGGCGACTGGTGTACTGGGGGGGGGGGGGGGAAGGAGCAACGGGTGCCGCGACAAAAGTAATACCTAGCAAAAAAATGTGAAAAAATTAAGTTAGATGTACATAACGTATTTTGGAAAGTTAAGTATAACTGAATTTTGAATATTACGTTGTGTGCATTCAGTAAATTTTACTGAACAAATACGTACATCGTATCTGACACCAATCACTTTATATATTAGCAACGTTTTCCCAAATTAAATATTTTATCAAAACTTAGTAGCTGAATTAGATAAAATGAATACAGTAACGCAGTAGTTATTTATGAAGATCCGAGTCCAACAGTTTGTCAATGCCACAGCGGTGGATGTGTTTGTTCGAAATGTGCCCTTTGAGTCGAGTTGAATCGCACAAGTCGATCTGCAGCTTTTCAACTGGCCTAGAGAGATTTTTCTTGATTAAAGGTAATTTTTTCGTGTCGCCCAGAAGAGAGAAAAAAACCCATAAAAACAATCTCCGCTTAGTCTTCATTAGCTCGACAATTCAGTTAAAGGGAGCGCGTGGCTTAATGAAACATGTTTTTTTTTTTTTTTAAATATGGAAAAACACAAAAAACAAAAAACGCTTCTTCTAACTCTTGTTTATTATTCACGCGAATATCTGCATACTTGCAATACGAAAACACTCTCATACACACGACCAGGCTATTCAACGTCGAAAAAAAGAGGGGGCAAATGATCCCGAAACGTGGGAAGTTATGAATAGACCCCGCCGCCATCGTGTAGTGATGAATGGCTTGAAGCAGACAAAAAACTACGCAATGGAGTTATTTCGCCACAGTGAAGGTTTCGGGGTGTTTTCCATAACCTCCGAGCGGATCCATTCGTCATTTGGATCGACAAAAATTGGAAAAAAAAAAAATCAAATTCTTGACACATCGGTTTATTATCTTCTTTGAGCAGAAACTAAATGATAGAGATGATGAATCAATTACAAATAAAATGTACCTACCTACCGATATAATTCTGGGGTTTTTAATTCCGCCTAGGTACCTACTTCGGCAATACTGCCGTTTGAATGAAGAACGCCTCACCTCGAAAAGTGCGATTTTCAGAAATCAGCTTCAAAGTTCTCAGTATGAACTTCGCTATAACTTCACCCCAGAACATTATTACGACCCAGGTTTTTGGGGGTACGTCGATAGAAACTCAAATGGACATAATGTAAGAAGAAATTGAGAAAAAATCGATAAGTTTATCGATTATTGACACCTGAGACGTTTTGAGCCACTATTTCGCTATGTTTTTGAAGGTAAAACACCTCACCTCTGTGTGAGGCGTTTTAGTTTCAAAAAGATTAGTACATTTTGAAGCTGCGTTTGGAGGAAGAACACCTCACCCAAGTGCTAAAAATTCGTTTTCTAAATATTTTTGGAGGTAAAACAAAATTTATAGGATTTAATCCTGTAAATTAAATAATAATTATTACCTAATTAAGTAGGTACTAGGTACCTAATCATTAATCAACATTTTTTAAAAACTATTAAGATACTATGTATGGTTTTTCATGGTTCTATTAATTACCAACTTACCTGAGGATGGTTCTTCCATTGTTGAACCCCTCTCCTCAAATGACGACAGACTGAACAGTAAGTTATGTACGCCAGCCTTGCCCGGCGTTGAGCAACCAATCCCAATTTTCTCCTTCATCTCGAGCAAGTACCTAATTGATGGACGAATCCCATTTCTTCCAATTTCGATACCATGACTTCACACCTTCCCAAAACCATGATGGCTTTTACCACTATTTACCCAAAACCACTATTTATAAAATTT
The DNA here is from genome assembly GCA_963920205.1 of Stenodema calcarata. Classification (NCBI taxonomy): domain Eukaryota; kingdom Metazoa; phylum Arthropoda; class Insecta; order Hemiptera; family Miridae; genus Stenodema; species Stenodema calcarata. The sequence continues at coordinate 2,378,117 of OY986064.1, forward strand.
ATACATATTTGTTTTTATTAGTTAGGTACTCAACGAGAGCGATATGGAATTGGTCGTGTCTTCTGATTCATGCTATCATTTAACGAATATTCGACGAGAAAATGAGCTTTAAAATAAATATGTACGGTGGGAGGGTCGGCAACCTCCCCCCCCCCCCAGTACTTAATACATAGCATTTAATATATTACACACACCTACCTAGTTAATATGGAACGTATTTGTGGGGGGGGGGGGGGGTTGCCGACCCTCCCACCGTACATCTTTATGTTATAGCTCATTTTCTCTTCGGAAATTCGCTAAATGATTTGAAAATGGAATGTCTTCCCCAACTGACCTAGGAGCCAACGCGAGAGCCACCAAAGATTTCCCACGTCAATTCATTGAATTAAAACAGCGCCGAAAATGACTGACCACCAGCCGATCAGATAGAAAGAAGGCCTCAGCCCCGGTTAGCCGTGTAAACAATTGGAACAAAAACGCCTTGCAAAAGCCAATAAACGCCTCACCTTGAATTTGAAGCCAACAGTTTGAACAAAAAACACCTCAGCTCGAATTTTCAACGAGCTGAGGCGTTTTTCCTCCAAAACAGGCAACGAACAACACAAAGGTGAGGCGTTTCAAGTGCTAGGCTGAGGTGTTTTACCTTAAAAAACAAGTAGGTGAGGTGTTTTTCCTCCAAATTGAGCACTTTTTTGGTTTCACCCCCTACGAATTCAACCCTTTCCAGGTTGAATTTCGAAATTTCGATTTCACCGTTGGAAAGATAAGGTAAAAAATATAGGGATTACGTAAAAAAAAAAAATCGAAAATTTTGAGGTGAGGCGTTCTTCATTCTAACGGCAGAATAATTTTTCTATAAAAAGTACCTATAAACAAATATTCGAAATTACCTTATTTCCGTCGCATGAAAAGTATCTCAGAACTACAAAATCGACATCACTAAAACCATGTGATGTTCCAAACAGCTGTTCCTTAGTATGACCATTGGCCTTTATTTCAACCGTTTGGTTCACAATCGACAGGTTCATATCGGCTCAACATTTGAGCCCTCATTGTGAACGAACTGCTGGTCGTACAAACCTGCGATTGGTCTCAAAAAATTCTAAAACATAAACGCTAACTAAATGTGAACTAAAAACTATACTGTTCCATTTGAATTTCTCGAGATATGAAATTTTCAAAATTTCAAAATTCGTTTTGAACCCCTTTCCTTTGACCTAGGGGTATGAAAAGCTTCGATGATCACTGTGGGGTTGGTCCGAATACGTAAACCAAATTTCGTAATTTTAGCACAACGCTAACTGGGCAAACTGGACGAAATAGCACTGGTGGCAAATTGAACAGCGTTGTATTAAACTGATTACTACCAGAACGATAATTAGGTGAGTGAAATTGATTGTGGCTGCAATTCCTAGTGTTTTCTCCTTGCAGCACAACATGGTTTCAATGCAAATTACTGTAATATACTCGTACATTCAATGGGTCAAGAGTTAGAAATACAAACAACCGTTACTCGTATTTGAATTGGATTTGGATTGAATTTGAATTACATACTCGTTACTTTTATAAATTCAAAAATATTCCAATTATAAATTCAAACATAATATTATTGAAACATCCCTCAATTGATTGCATTTATTTATTGGACAAAGTGGACTTGTAGTCGAGTAAAATTGTTTTTAGCAAGTTTTCAACAATTGCAACTAGCGTCTGAGCGGCTCAGACTGAGCCCAAACGGTCCGCCGAAGAAAAACCTCAAATATTGAAGCATAAAACGGCATAAATCTGAAGTTTTTAAACTATTTGGCATTTTCTTCAATGTTACGTCACGAAACTTTGATAACAAACCTCAGATTCGGATTCAGCACTCAAAACATACAGATTGGTAGAAATTAAAACTATTCCAAAATCTAGGGGCTCTTTTGAGCACAAATTGACTGTATTATTAGTTTTACTGGATGTTATTTTAAGTATCAAATTATTATTATTTTTTTAAATCATGATGGTTAAGTAATGATTTAAGTGGTGGCTTTAAAAGCGTCCAGAACATTTGAATTCCAGCAAAATTCTACAAAAATTCACATTTTTTTGTGTGAATTTCCCACAATTCATATTTTTTGTTTTATAAAACCATCAGCAATTTATGGATTAATTACATTAACCATTCTCCTTTTCACTGTGAATTGGAATGTTCATACCAGATACAGTGGATGTTCGCACAAGTCATGTGAAAAATTGGTATTTTTCTTAAATTCATAGTAGGTAACAAGGAGAAATGTTAGTGAAATTTATCATAATAGCAACATGTTTTATACAATTCGCACAAAGAGGTGAATTGTCCAAAAATGTGAATATTAGTAGAATTTATGTAAAAACAAATAGAATTCCAGTAAAATTCATTGTAAAATAGGAAAATTTGAGTAACATTCACACCAAATACAGTGAATTTTAGTAAAACTGATGTAGAAAATTGGCATTTTTGTCAAATTTACAGTAAAAAGGAGAAAGGATAGTGTAATTCATTCATAAATGGCAAATGTTTCTATAAAATTCACACAAAAAGTATGAATAGTGGGAAAAACTGTTTTTTAACGATAAGGGATTTTAAGCTGAATTTCATTATTTTAATTTCCATCCCTACCGCCAAACAGGCGCTCAAAGGCTAAGCCTTGTTAACCCTTCTCGCTTGCCCCTGATCGACCCGAGTTTACGAGATTTTCTCCTTGTTACTACACTGAAAGGGTTAATACAAGAACGCCCAAAGTATGCGACGTTTTCTTATTAAGTACCGCTCAGACTTTTAACCCTCGAGTCCCCTTAGGGCCGTTCTTTGTCTAACGGCCACACGACGAACCTGAACTTCATCAACTTGGGACCTCGTGGAAAACTCACAGGGAGATTTATGTTCTAGAAAACTGTTGGGAGGAGGGCGGTGTTTTTTTATTTCGGTGTCCGTTGTTGTAGGTGAGTTGATTTACAACTGGAGCGTTAGAAGTGGCCTGTTGTGGTTGAGAGACCGTCCACTTGTTTTTGTGGGATATAACGGCATTTGTTGTCTTGGCAACGAGAACGGGGTTGATTGAGCGGTTTCATTACTGCTGAACATGAAATTGAGAAAGTTCCGTTTATGCGGCGAGAAATAATGTGATTTATGAGCGAATTTTACGAAGAAACGGGTCGATGTTTGGTGAATAATTGATTATAATGACAAATTATATGAACTTGATTGTCTGTTTTCCTGGGGTTATGGTACTTTTGTAGGATGCCAAAAAAAAGGATTTGATTGTCCCTAATTAACAGATTGTTCACGTATTTGAGTTGAAATATCTTAACAAATCGTTGACGCTTGTTCACAGATGTCGTTCAAAATGGAGGCCTAAAGATGTGGGGCGTGGTCTCGGATCCGGGCCCGGACCTCGGACCGGACCCTCGATCCGAGTCTGAGTCGTCGGACGCCTCCCTCAGCCCGTGCGCTCCTCTCGAAAGCCCTGAAGATTCTGTGGTGGATCTCCCTCTGGACGAGACTGTTCGAGACGAAACGTACGGATCCGTCAAGCAGGAGACGGAAGTCCGGAAGCGGAGCGGTGAGAGCAGCGACAGCGGGAAAGAGAGCGACGAGGACAACAAAATGGAAGAAGACGACAACTACGAGGGAGAAGACGAACAGGAAGATGAATACGAGGTAGGGAATGAAGTACCTTCTTAATAACATTGAATACGGTAAACACATACATTAAAATTGATATGCAATAATTGACGCGTTCTGGATCAAAATCGGATAACTCCATACAACTTAACCCTTGAAGCCCGGCAGTATCTTCATAGATACTTCTACTTTAAAGATAAGTAGATGTATACATATCTTTAAGGGTAAGGATGTATAATTTTGTCGTCTTTTCCTACCTTCCTCTTGTCGAGTTGGTGGTACCAGCCTTGTACGATTTACCACAAGGCTGTTACCAGTTGGAGTGACGAAAACACGAAAACGCGGCAAGTAGTGGTCAGTTCCATCCACCAAGTGGGCATGATGGGAGTCACGGCAAGTTTTCTGGTAATATTTGACTTTCTGGTAATATTTTCCTTTCTGGTAATATTTTCCACATTTGATTGTTGAAATTATTTCATTACATCGTATTGATGCAGACACATGACTGAACAATAAGCACCTCGAGTCGATATGAAGTCTGCTATTTTCGAGTTTTACGACGTATTTGAATTCTCAATTGCTCTTCTTAAATGTCCATTCGAATTCAAATAAGCACCTCGAGTCGATATGAAGTCTACTTTTTTCGAGTTTTACGATGTATTTGAATTCACAATTGCTCTTCTTGAATGTCCATTCGAATTCAAATAAGCACCTCGAGCCGATATGAAGTCTACTTTTTTCGAGTTATACGACGTATTTGAATTCACAATTGCTCTTCTTGAATGTCCATTCGAATTCAAATAAGCACCTCGAGTCGTTATGAAGTCTGCTATTTTCGAGTTTTACGATGCATTTGAATTCAAAATTGCTCTTCTTGAATGTCCATTCGAATTCAAATAAGCACCTCGAGTCGATATGAAGTCTACTTTTTTCGAGTTTTACGACGTATTTGAATTCTCAATTGCTCTTCTTAAATGTCCATTCGAATTCAAATAAGCACCTCGAGTCGATATGAAGTCTACTTTTTTCGAGTTTTACGATGTATTTGAATTCACAATTGCTCTTCTTGAATGTCCATTCGAATTCAAATAAGCACCTCGAGTCGATATGAAGTCTACTTTTTTCGAGTTTTACGATGTATTTGAATTCACAATTGCTCTTCTTGAATGTCCAGTCGAATTCAAATAAGCACCTCGACTCGATGAAGTCCTCAAACTACTGGACTATAGAGCAAAGGAACCACGTTTCTTCATCTTCAAAGTGCTTCAGTTCGATAACGGAATAAGATAAGTATCGCAATAAACAGAAGAGACGTGGCGCGGGATTCAGCCCTCCCTCCCGTGTCAGGTCTCTTTGCTGACTCTCGTGCGAAATGGCGGCTGTGCTCTTGCTCTCTTCTCCGGGTTAGCAATTATTTTAGATAAATTACATTTTGTTTTCTTAGGTTACATGAAATATACTAGTACACTAGGTTCAAACATTGGATCTCGTGTGTATCCTCAGCTTATCTGTTTGTATATTTCAAACTCCTATAAATTACAAGTTAAGTAAATTTTTTATATTCTCAGATATTTCCCGTTTTATCCAGTGCACGTTTAGACCCAATGGGGGGGGGGGGGCTACAGCCCCCTTATTCCCCCCCCCCCCCCGTAGATCCGCCACTGAATACGGCCATATAATGAATTTGTTAAAATAGTGGTGTCATCTCACGGTAGAACTAAAATTTGTTGTATTTTTGTTTTAGGAAAGCGACAATTTTCAAGACTGCGAAGGGTTTGAGGATAGAGGTGATTACTCGTGGAACTGCTACCTGACGACAATCGAAGAAGAGGAAGAAGAAGAAATTGAAGCTGAAGAAGAATTAGTTGAAGAGGAAGAAGATTCAGGCAACGACTCCGATTTGGAAAAGTCGGAATTGGAGACTTTCGAAATGCTCGAAAAACTCTGTGAAATCGAGTCCAAAGAAAGAGGAGAGAAAACGGAAAGAGGTCGAATTCAGAGTTACCACGAGTATAAGAAATTGAAGGAAACGTCGCCGATTGTTGTGGAGTATAAAAATCAAATTGTTGTTGAAAAAGACGTGAAAGGTGTTAAAATCAAACCGGCGGAGTCGAAAATCGGGGAGTTGCAGAGGCAAGAGAGTGACGTTTCGATGGATACGAGTTGCGAGTCGTGGAGTGAGATTTTGGGGCAGGACGGGTTGAGAGATAGGAAAATGGATTTTGTGGATGATGGTGATCGAAAAGTTGATTTCGGTGTGCCTGAAATAAGAGTTGGCTGCGATTCGGAGTCGGGAGATAGGGATTTTGACTGGAACCAGACGGACGACGGGCGGGAGAGCGTTTTGGAGATACGGGTACCGATGGATTTCGACTCCGAGGACATACCGTCGCCTTGGATGGTACACAAATCCGATTTAATGACTTCCGAATCGTCGGATCCACTTGACGATAATTGGACGGAAAAAGACGAACTGCTCGAGTCCGTTTTGAACCTGGAGACCCAGAGACCTCGTTCGGCTCAGCAGGAGGCTCCTGTTCCTGGGAAACCTGTGGATTCGAATCCTGGCGGAATCCGCGAATCGATAGGCGGCGAAGACCTGCGCTCCGGAGCCGCCCGCGGAATCAATACCAGGGAACAGGCAGTTCCCTTCAGGCCTCCAATGAAGCACGATCCGGACTCCAAAATCAAATCCGCCCTCAAACGGGCGTCGTCGAAAAAACGGAAAAAACACAAAGTACAGTTCGACGAGTCGCTCAACAAGTTTTTCGAGGCCGATTACGTCATTTTGATACGCGAAGAGTGCGGGGGCGGCGGTTGTGACTGCGGGGGCGGTGATTATTGTTACGCCGAAGACGACGATGATGACGACGTTTGCGGGCCTCCGGCCGTCCAGTCGTTGGACCTTACGCCATTTGAACCTCCGGTGGAATTCGTTGATCAGCTCACGCTCAGCCCTCCAGATGGATATAAAGATCACTGCATCCACCATCCTCCACTGCCAGGTGAGCCAAATCACTTCCTCATCCCCACTGCCTTATCATATCATACCAAATATCTAATATACAAGTAGAGGGGGGATTCTTATGTACCTACTAAAAACCTCCGTTTCATGTCATTAAATATGCGGTAAAAACATCCGAAATATGTGCTTAAATATGCACTAACAAAATCGGGATTAGCCTCATTTTACCAATGTTTCATTGGTGTCAAAAAATAAAAATCCAGTCATGCAGCATGGCTATAAGAGCGAATTTCGGAGAAACAAGTGGTTTTATGTAAAATGTCTCCATAAAACAACATGATGTCCATGAAGAACATCTCAAGTATCAACCATTCTCTTCATTTTCAAAGTGCTCCAGTTTGAGAGCGGAATAAGATATCGCAATTCTGATCGTGTTCAGCATTAAAGAAACCTTTAAAATTATGTGTCACTGGTCAGAATGTTTTATTTTGGTAATTTATGAGGAATTTTCTCCCCCGAAAACGAATATTTTTTTATTTAAACGCTTTTTTAATTTTTTTATTCATTTCAATCATAATATCCATTAAGAAATTGGCATGTAAGCTAAGTCGTTCATTTCTTCTTTTTTACTCTAAACATTGCTTCATTTGAATACTTAACGTCTCATGAATTGATAGAAAAACAGTAGAGAAACACTCAAGTAGGAACCATTAAGTTTGACCCATACAATTTTAAGACGAATAATGTTGACACAATTAATAAATCGCACCTCAAGAATAGGAGTGTGACAAGTCGAAAAATTCGATTTTCGAGTTATACCCATAGGCATCTTGACGAGCCCTACAAGAATATAATATAATATTATTAATATTATTCCCCACCGTGTTCAGCATTAAAAACCTTTAAAATTACGGGTCACTTGTCAGAATGTTTAATTTTGGAAATTTATCGGTAATTTCCCCCCCTAAAAATCCCCAAAACCCCTCTTACTGTGGCCCGATTCTGCTCATCTACGAAATTAGCCTTTCGAAAGGCAAGACGGATTTGTTTCCAAATTTGAACTTTTTATCTCAATTCTGTCGAGAGTTATCGTCTGGAGTGACACGTACATAAATATAATATATTTATTATATTATAATCCTTGCCTGCTTTGCTGTTGTTGATGCTGGAATAATGGTTTGCAAATTTGCGAGTTGAAACGTACAAAAAAGGGTAAACAATCTGGGAAAATCATTGGAAATGAATAGGTATAACAAATCGTCGGCTTACAAGTGAAATTCACTAAGTCAGGAAAAGTAGTTTTGAGAAAATCGAAGTTGAAGTTTTTCAATTTTTGAATCACATGTTTTTTAGGGAAGAAATTAGATTAAGGGGTTGAAATTTGGAACGTAGCTTCCTCAGGATGTCTAGATGCCTTCATGGGAGTTTCAAGAGGCTGGCTTCAATCAAAAGTACTTTTCATGGTACGTTTTCCATAAAAGTGCCTGACTTAGTGAATTTCACCTGACTATAACGACATAATGGTTTTCACTTGACGAAAAACTCTTCAGGCGTGATGACTTATGGATTCCACCCCTGATTCTTGATCGCAATTCTAAGGGGGAAAAGGATTCTTTTTTTTAAGTCACGGGGTTTATCTTTCTTTCTTTTCTCTTCAACAATAATTTTGTTTCTCTAATTTCAACTTCTTATTCATTCTTATTTTAAACTCTTCTTTATTTCTCTTCGACTTGGTTTTATTTTACACAGTCATTCTGAAATTCTACTTGAATAAAATTGCTAGGAACAGCGTGGAAAAAAATTAAAACTTGAATTCAAAAGTACTTCAAATAGGAAATCACTGCCACTTTGTGTCACTCGCTTTCAGAATTCGGTTCTTTTTCAAAATTCTTCATCAGAATCATCTGACATGGCAGGTTCAGCAGCCCTGTCAACTGTTTTTTTTTTTTTTTCTTTTTTTTTTTCTAATATATATTTTATTATTGCTCCAAGATATAGATCTCATTAACAATATTCGTCTGACCTAATTATATTACAATACTTGGCATTTAGGGCTAACGATACATAACTTAGTCCTTTGTCTTTATGATTTATTGCACACACTCACTCCCTACACAAGCTCATGTGGTTTAGTGCGCTTGAGGCGCCGCGTCAACTCATGTACTTCGAGAAGCTGGACAACTTCTTCATTGACATGGTTTTTAAGTCTCTCAAGATGAGCGTTAGCGCGCTGCTTTATCACTTGGTCAATGCTTTCCATCTCAAGGTCGCGATGTAGAGCGTCGTTGCGGATATACCACGGCGCATTGGTTATGCATCGTAGTACGGTATTCTGAAAGCGTTGTATCATCTGCCTGTTTGATAGAGCCGTACAGCCCCACAGTTGTGCTCCGTAGACCCACGAAGGCCTAAGTACTTGAGTGTACAGAAGCAGTTTATTTTGAAGTGACATTTTTGATCGCCGGCCGATGAGCCAGTACATTTTCCTGAATTTTAAGACAAAAAAAAAAAAAAAAAAGGGAAGGTCCGGTGCGTCCATGTGTCACCAGCCAGCGATGGTGAAACTCATGTCTCCTGTCAACTGTGGTCTTACTTGTCGGTAAATCGTGGAACTACTGCTGCAGATTCTTCGGTATGACGTTCTTCCGGCAGAGCGTAATCAGATCCCTTTTCTTGGCTTCTGAAATCGGGAGTTGTTTGTGGTAGAGTGGAGGTAATGCTTCAGTCATCTTTGAGGTGGAGGGCCGGCTTCTTCTGACTGATGCCGTTCCCAAGGGAATCCTCCTGAAATCGTCTTCTTCATCGTCAGCCCCACAATGATCCTCGAATTTTTTCATAACCCTAGGTCAAGGGGAAGGGGTTCAAAACGAACTTTGAAATTTCGACAATGTCATATCTCTAAAAATTCTCATGAAACGGTGTAATTTTTAGTTCACTTTTGAATGACCCGAAAAATTACGAATCTTTTAAGACCAATTGGATTTTTTTGCGACCAGCCGTTCGTTCACAGTGACCGCGCAAAGGTTTAGGAAAAACACTAAACTTTCGCGTCGAAAACGGCCGTTATGTGACCCAACCCCCAGAATAAAACTACCTTTTTTCATCTTCCAGGTAAACTACAGTCTAGAAATTTTAACCGTCAGTCGGGGATAGACCACATTGCAATATTCACTCGGTTTCTCATCTGTAAAATTGTTTAAATAATACCTTTTTGTAATAATACAAATTAAATTTTGATGCTGAGCTATTGACTTGAAATTTTAAAAATAGGTCAGAACTGGATCACAATGCAATATTCACTCGGTTTCTTGTCTGTAAAATTGTTTAAATAATACCTATTTGTTTAAACAAATTAAATTTTGATGATGAGCTAGATACTTGAAATTTTAAATATAGGTCAGAAATGGATGACATTTCAATATTCACTCGGTTTTTTTCTCATTGCAAACCTGTTCATTGTGTACCCAAGATCCTTCCCTAAAAGACCTGGCAGCGGGAAATATTATTCAACATGGTTTGAAAAGGGAAAAACAAGTTTTGTAATAAATCCCAATGCTCTAGGTAGTAGTCGATACCAGTGACCAACATTTTCTTCAGTAGTCGACATGGTTTTGCACTAGTAGTCGACCTACATGTGTTAGAAGACGACAGTATCGCTTGAGTCAGTAGTCGACAGGTTTCGTCATTCCATTGTTTTCGAATTTTACGACATCTAAATAAAATACATTCAACTGTGAATCGGAACTTGAAAATAGATTAATAAGATGTAATAAAGTAGTTATCGGACTTTTTATTTGCAAACAGCTCATTATCAGTCTCAAATTGCAATAAGTACTTAAGTAAAAAGGTATGAAAACTATAGTCGAAAACTCATTGTCAGAAAATTGACATTACAGTTGGGCTTAGGTACCTATTTACATATTTTTTTGACATTTTCATGTCTTTGCTTTGGCACATAAACTGAAACGGGAAAAATTTGTTCCCTTGATTCACCCTTTCCCTCAGATCACGTCAGAACACAAGCGACCGGCGGGCCATTACGTCAGAGCCTATGACGCACGAGCGTATAACGTAAGACGGCTGGCAGGAGGCCAACTAGTACGTCAGAGCCTATGACGCACGAGCGTATGACGTAAGACGGCTGGCAGGAGGCCAACAAGTACGTCAGAGCCTATGACGCACGAGCGTATGACGTAAGACGGCTGGCAGGAGACCAACAAGTACGACAGAGCCAATGACGCACGAGCATATGACGTAAGACGGCTGGCAGGAGGCCAACAAGTACGTCAGAGCCTATGACGCACGAGCGTATGACGTAAGACGGCTGGCAGGAGGCTAACTAGTGCGTCAGAGCCTATGACGCACGAGCGTATGACGTAAGACGGCTGGCAGGTGGCCAACAAGTACGTCAGAGCCTATGACGCACGAGCGTATGACGTAAGACGGCTGGCAGGAGACCAACTAGTGCGTCAGAGCCTATGACGCACGAGCGTATGACGTAAGACCAACCCCACAATGGTCCTCGAAACTTTTCATAACCCTAGGTCAAGGGGAAGGGGTTCAAAACGAATTTTGAAAATTTGAAAATCTCATATCTCGAAAAATTCATATGAAACGGTATGTTTTTTATTTCATATTTAGATAGAGTTTGTTCCGTAGAATTTTTTAGGACCATCGGCAGCTTTGTACGACCAGCCGTTCGTTCACAATGACGGCTCAAAGATTGTGCCTCACAACACGATCGTGAATCAAACTGTTGAAATACAGGTCCATTTTCATACTAACAAGATGTCGAGTTTGTTGTTCTGAGGTGCGTTTCGTGCTACGGAAATGAAGGTAATTTCCAATGCTTGTTGGTAGACCTATCAAGGAGTACCTGTACTCCTTTTATAGAAAAATTATTACCGACGTAGTATTAAAAACCCCAGAATTATATCGTATTAATTAACCATAATTAATAATAATTATTATTAATAATAAATACGAATTATTAATACCTAACAATAAATTATAATAATTTTCACTAGGCACCTCCTTGATAAAATTGTTAATAATTAGTGATAATTCATAATAATAATTAATCTAACATTTAGGATCTAGACATTTAGACCTAGTGATCTAGACGGAAGGGTGATCTGTACAAAGAAGATAATGAACCGTTGTGTCAAGAATTTGCAGAATTTTTTATTATTATTTTTTTTCAAGTCGCTAGTCGTTGATGGAGAAGGTGGCTAGACTTCCCTAGAAACAGTAGTCATAAGCCGCTTCTCAAAAAAAAAAAAAGTAATTTAACGACACTTTCATCAAGATTTGGGACCCAAAACTTCAAATGCGTTTTTCCAACATTTAGGATTTTTGACTTGTCACACTCCTATTCTTGAGTTGCGAAATGACTAATATTTTGATAAAATAAATTGAAACGAAATTAAACTTTGTGAAAAAAATTAATTCTAACCCTTCTTGAAAAATAAATACCAATATGCTTTAACTGTAGATGTGTAAATCAATTTAATTTCGACCTTAAGACCTTCGACTGTGGTTCAATTCCCTTCAATCTTCATCTTCATCTCCTCCGGCTAAGAAATACTTAGTCACAGTGACCATCTTCAGGTTTTCAACGGTTGTGTGCCTCTTCTTCGTATGAAGGACAGTAGGGTTGCCAACTTTCATTCTGAGAAAAGAAGTACTTTTCCAAAAATTATTGAAAAGAAAAGTATTTTATTGAAAAAAAAAAGTACGGTCCAAAAGAAAATTTTGAATTCCTCGGTTCATCATCACCACCTCAAAGTTCGGAAATGAGCAGAATGAGCAGCACCTTGTTACGTAGGTACCTACTGTTTCTGGGAAACCCTGTGTAGAAGATTGTCTTCTATATAGATTCAATTGGTTCATTATTGATGCGAATAAAGCAAAATGTGACGTTCAGCTACTAACGATTGAATTTTTTCCATCATGTTCCTTGAAGATTATTCTGAATTAATTGCTAACATGAGTGTGTAACTTATTGCCTGAGGTGACTACCGCTCGGCTAATCGGGGAAAAAACGCTGTATACAGAATACCTACTGTTCTTCAACAATTTCTGTAACTTCGTTTCCATACTTGGTTATTGGTAGCAAACTAGCAATCCTAGTGTAGTAACGACCTCCTCTCGGTTGGGGTCGCTAGTTGCTAGGTAGGGAAATAAAATGACTACTCGTAATTGCAGTTTTAAGACGATAAATGACCCCAATGATGAAAAAAATGTATTTTAGTCGGTATTCCCTGTCGGTTATCTGAAAAATAATTTATGAAATCTTCACGGATTCCACATTTCAATCTACAACTTCATTCTACAGCTCTATCCATGAATTCATCAATCCAACAACTCGGTGGTTTCACACCGTGAAATCCGTCGCCACTTTCCCAAACGTCAGACGTTCTAAAATACGACCTACTCCTGTTTTTGTCGATTTAAAATGAAAATAAAATACGAGATGTGCCCCGTAAAGTGGAAATTACGGCCCAGATGGGCCGCACGGGACTGGAAAAACCTCCCAAAGCGGGACCTTTTCCAACGCCGCACCTACTAAATAATACTTGACCGGCAGAGTGGGGTTCTCTTTATTAAAGCCACCAAGTGCACTTAAATGGCTCTTGCTCTCAATTTTTCAAACTCCGTTCAATCGTTTTGTGTCCTGAATTTTTTAACTTCGGAATTATTCAACGTGCGAATATTGAGAAACATTTAAACTTTTTCTTCTTCAAATTATTATTAGGTATCATTATTTCTTTTAAAAATTTTTTCGCAAACATCGTTCTACGTATAGTTACTAAATTAATAAAAAATAAATATCAGATTTATAATTATTATTATGGCGTTTTTGGTGTCCATGGCCTTGCCCTTCTGGGAGCAAGAAAATCATAGGGTTCAAGCTTGTACCAGTCCTGTAGCATCAGTCCTCCCTCGTTATTTCATTTTTTTTGTGTGTTCAAAATGCGCCTCAACGACGTTCCGCTTAAAAAAAAAAACTCTAGCTCTAAAAATAGTGTATTATTTGATACTTGTCTCCTTGGCGCGATAAGCCACCACATATTTTGTTCAATTTTACTGATTATTACCGATTAAAAATAATTTGAGTGGCTCAAAATCAGTGCATCAAAAATAAAGTTCGAACGACGACAAATACTGAGCATTGCTATTTCATCTCAGTGAAATCCTTAGGAGCATTTCAACTTGAAACAATTTTACTCACCCGAGCTTCAAGCATAATCGGCTTTTCGAAAGCCGGTGAACCATGTTGACTTTTCTATCATCATTCAGCGTGCAGTTAATAAATTAATACAAAATAAATATCAGATTTAAAATTATTATTATTATGGCGTTTTTGGTGTCCAAGGCCTTGCCCTTCTGGAAGCAAAGATATCATAAAGTTCAAGCTGCACCATTGCTGTGGTATCAGTCCTCCCTCGTTATTTCATTTGGCACAGCTCAACGAATTTTGGAAATCGTGATCAATGTAGGTATATATTTTTGTTCAAAATGTGCCAAAACGACGTTCCGCTCTAAAAAAAAAAAAAAAAAAAAAAATCTAGTGGCTTATCTCATCTAAAAATAGTGGCTTATTTCATACTTGTCTCCTTGAAGCGATGTCACCACATATTTTGTTCAAAGCTTATTTTAGAACACACATTCCCGAGTATCAAAGTTACAGTATTAGGTAGATAAAAGCGTGAAAATCAAACGAAGAGTTGCCGGGTTACCCAAGGCTTCATAAGGACCAAAAACCTGTTTTTGACATTTTCATGTCTTTGCTTTGGCACATAAACTGAAAAATCGTCACGAAAACTTGCTCACGCGATACCAATAAACAAAAGTTGGTAACTACAGTCCTTGGAATAGTAATACCAATAAACTGAAAAATCGTCACGAAAACTTGCTCACGCGATACCAATAATAAAAATTTTGAGGGGGGGTTAAAAAAATTTTTTCTTTGGGCGATTCCAATGGTTCATTATCGAAGATAATAAACCAAAATAGACTCACTGTGTTGCGTAGATAACAATCAACTGTTTTCATATTTTGATGCTTGGGTACATAAAACTCAGCCTGATCTTCCTCGGTGTATTTTTCATTGTCGTCTGTCGGCCACTTATATACGAGGTCGAATTCCCTACCGACGCCAACAGGACTATGCAATCGAAGCTGCTCCATAAGGCTGAACGGTATGGTTAAACTGTACACTGCACTGATCACTACCGATATGAAATCCAAGTATAAAATAACCTTACTCTCAGCATCCAAAGGCAGTCACATAGTCCACAAACTACACAAGCCACACCGAAGAAGAAGTGTTTACTGGAGCTCGGGGGGCAGCAGAATGAGATTTTGAAATTTTGATCAGAGATGAGGGTTGAATTGAACACGGTGGAAGTGGTTTAGGACTGTCAGGTCTATTTGAATCAATGGGAACAGGAGATGGGTTGGCAATTGATGAAATACAGTCAGGAGGGTCTTGAGAATGAAACAAGTTGAAAATGCTTGCATACGAGTCTGCAACACATTGGGACATTTTCATGTGTGTTTTCTTATTGACATTTTCATGTCTCCATCACCATTTGAAAGAGATCTTGGCCGACTTGGATGACGGTGTTCGAATAGTTTCATCTAAAGAATTTGGTGCTATTAATTTTCGAATAACCCAAAGAAACCTCACGGATATAGGAACGATTATGCGTGTCTCGGCGATGAAGGCTTTTTGAAGGCGCTGTCTCATGGACGAATAGTAAAGTGTGTTTCTTTAATAAAGCATAATATGCATGTTATTTCCTCACTATATGCATGTTAAAGCATAATATGCATGTTATTTCCTTACTCTCTGGAAAAGTTGGGATTTCGGAGATACGAGGGTTCTTGTCTTCACCGTCGGTTTATGTATGCAGTATTTATTGTGCTTTATAGAATGAAGCTAAGAAGAATGTTTTGGAGAAAAATACGAGGGATGGTTGAGAAGTTTAGTTGTGGATAATAAGGACATAACCTGCATTCTCAGATCCTAAGCAAGGTAATTCCTGTCATTTAAATAATGGAAATTTGCATTACATTTACTTCTTGTTTTGTGTAAGATGGTTTACCCAACGCAACAAAATTTTAAAAATACACTCAACGTGGAGAAACTCAACGAACTTCCTTGAAACCGCCAAAGTATATAAAGATAACCTCCAACAAACCAGTTGGCTCAGTCAAGATGAATGAAGCAGATGCATCCAGTCTAACAGCTTGCTACTGCAAACCTGATCAGAAGTATCCATGTGGTCCATAGTCCGATTGTATCAATAGGCTGCTCTTAGTTGAATGCAGTCCACACATATGTCCTGCCGGGGAAAAGTGCAACAATAAAAATTTCGAGAAAAGACTGTATCCTCCCTTGGGTCCGTTTCGGACGGATTATCGAGGGTGGGGCCTCAAGACGCTGGGTCCTCTTAAAAAAAGGGGATTTTATTATCGAATATGTTGGGGAAAAGATAGATGAGGACGAATACAAAAGACGACTTCACGAGATGCAGCGGAGTAAAGATGATAATTTTTATTTTCTGACATTAGACAAGGATAGGATGTTGGATGCTGGCCCCAATGGCAACTTATCTCGATTCATGAACCACTCTTGTTTACCTAACTGCGAGACGCAGAAATGGACTGTAGAAGGCAATACCCGCGTAGGACTCGCGCAATCGATTCCCATCCCCTATTCTCGGCTGTGATTTAATATTTTATTCGGTATTTTGAAAGCCGAATCTTCAAAGAGATCTCGATACTAAAATAGGATAATCGTCTGTCGTAATAAAATTCGTTCATGTAAAATACAAATTTGCTGTAAATAGGCGGGAAAGTGTTCGGAAAAGGGACGCTCGGCCTCAAACTCTTGATTATTTAATCGGAACATGAGGTAGTAATTAAGTGGTGCTTTAGGGGTTAAATACGAAAAAAATCCCTTTGCGAGGGATGTGAGTCGTGAGGAGAGAAAAAAATGGACAAATAAATAATTATTACGGCCCACGTAGTTGACCCGCGAGGTTTATTTATTTTTTTCCCTCTCAGTCTGAAGAGTTTTCGATTCGAAACGACCCTATTCCTCTTAATAAAACACCCACTTCCACATCGACTCAACCCAAAGCTGTCAGACGGACGGGGGCGGTCCCCAGGTGCAAAACGGATTGTTTTAATCTTGGAAAAAGGATTAGGGGGGGGGGGAGAGAGAGAATTGAAGTTAATCCCAAATTGGATGGTGGAAAGGGGCGTTCCCAAACACCCGAAGTTCCACCTCTGGGAGAGAGAGAGAAAAAGTAAAAAAAAAAAAAATAAATAAAACCCCGAAAGAAAATCCATTATCCCGAAAATATCCTTTCTGGTTAATGTATTTGGATCTGAGGGATGATGGAAAGTATCAATTGACCAGCAAAGAATCGTGTTTCTACTTATTTATTGAGGAGCGCGCAAACAAATCCGATTGGAAGTTACAGGGAAGCTGCACGAATTTCTGAAACGTTCATCGTTCATTTATTACTTCTCTATTATTATTACAACTCTCATGTGCGGGTTGTAAGTGTAGTATTGATATTTCGAAAATGTATTGATTTTGGCACAGCATGATTAGGATCAGCAACTGCGAGGAGAGAAAAGGTGGGTCTACAGACCGTACTATTACAATTAGCGGTAGTTCTGATGCCGTTCAGCTCGCTCAATATTTGATAAATATGTGTGTTGAATTACAAAAGGCTAATCTCGAAGGTAATAATGCAACTGCTGCTTCTGGCAACGGTGCAGCCAGTACACCCTCTGGCTCTGCAGGTTCTGGGAACGGCAGTGGGCCATCTCCAGTGGCTAGTACTTTGAACGCTCTCACTTCCCTTACCGCTTTATCCGGCTTGACAGATCTCCTTGGAGGTCTTGCCAGCTCACCCAACGCCCCCATCCAAACCACCGGCGTCCACAGGAACAAACCATTTTCACGTATGAGAGAAGGGGGTAACAACCAATCTGACTTGAAGATTAAAAATGAAAGAAATAAGTTCGCCCCTTATTGAATTGAGTAAAGTGTAAGTTTTGTCTCTTTTTACAATTTGCCTCAAGGCCGTCTCATATCACGTGAAATTTCTATGTTGGCGTTTTGGTTCGAACTGCTCGACTGTAGAGTTCAAGGCGATCAAAAATCTCCTAATAATTTTTCTTCTCCAAATAGTAAAACGGAAAGAAAAAAAATAATAACTATAATTGTTTTACTATTTTATCATGTCCATCTACCTGTTTATAAGGGGGTTAATTGTTTGAGAAGATTGTTGCTAGGTAGCGACAATGACTGACTGTTTTATTAATTTCTACAAGTCTTTGACTAAAATTATTGCAACACCTATTGTTACAGGTGTTTATATTCAAATAAGTTGCATTATTTTATGGTTAACTTTCATTTTGGTAGGTATACCTTTTTTTTTTGACAGATCGCTCAGTTAAGTATAATTTTAAACAATTTAAATTCGCTTGGGAGAAGAGTGGTGGGAGTAGGGCGACGGAGGGAGTGAGGCGGGTGGAGAGCGGTCGGAGGATGGAGCAGGGCGGTGGGTTGTGGGAGGGCGGTGGGTTGTGGGAGGACAGTGGAAGAAGGGAGGAGAAGGGCGGGCGACGGAGGGAGGTGGTGGTATACTGCTGACCCTTCTCCCCCCCCCTTTTCCTCCTTCCACCTCCTCCCAATGAGAACATCTAGGATAAAATAAAATAAATCCACGTTCATACCAACCACGTTTCTTCATCTTCAAAGTGCTCCAATTTGAGAGCGGAATAAGATACCCCCCAAAAAACACTCCGTGTAAAAATCACCCCGCCTCGCAAATATCATTCTTCAGAGGCCGGAAAAAGTTATGATATCCACTTTCCCCGCCCGCCCTTTTCCTCATTAAGGAGCTAAGTATAATGAAAAGCTTAACCACTTCACAAGCACCGTACCCCTTTCGAAATCTCCCCTTGGCGCTATTGCGAGACGTTTTTATTACTTCCACAAGCAACTAATACTTGTATAAAACGTTAACCACCATCAAGTATTAGTTGCTTGTGGAAGTAATAAAAACGTCTCGCAATAGCGCCAAGGGGAGATTTCGAAAGGGGTACGGTGCTTGTGAAGTGGTTAAGCTTTTCATTATACTTAGCTCCTTAATGAGGAAAAGGGCGGGCGGGGAAAGTGGATATCATAACTTTTTCCGGCCTCTGAAGAATGATATTTGCGAGGCGGGGTGATTTTTACACGGAGTGTTTTTTGGGGGGATATCACATCTTTTTGTTGTTGAAGTGGGTCATTTTATAAAGAAGGTCTATGCAAAATTTCAAGTCGATTGGTCCGGTTACCCAGGCTGTTGACTCGTCAAAGTTGCCAAAATTAGCCTAAATTTCAGTTTTTTGTTTCTAAAGGTTTTTGGGTTGAGATAATGGGTTAAACCTTTCAAAAGGCACTGTCTGATGTTGAAACGAAGCTCTGTGCAAAATTTCAAGTCAATCCGTGAAGGTGGAAATGCCTAACTGATTAAGGAGAAGAAGAACAGACCGGGTTTTTGAAGTTATATAACTCGGCTCCCTTTAAAGATATCGACTTGAATCTTTCAAAAGGCACTTGCTACACTTGAAACGAAGCTCCGTGCAAAATTTCAAGTCAATCGGCGAAGGTGGAGAGGCTGTAGCCTTGACCGACTGAAAAAAGTAGAAAAACATGGTAATTGGTTTTTGAAGTTATATAACT
Organism: Stenodema calcarata; assembly: GCA_963920205.1. Taxonomy (NCBI): domain Eukaryota; kingdom Metazoa; phylum Arthropoda; class Insecta; order Hemiptera; family Miridae; genus Stenodema; species Stenodema calcarata. The sequence goes on from OY986064.1 coordinate 2,397,488, forward strand.
CGGCTCCCTTTAGACCTAGCGACTTGAAACTTTCAGGGCATTCTATTATCCACACCAAAAAGATCCAAACCAAATTTCAAGTTGATCGGTCTACTAGGAGCCGAGATATGGCCATAATTAGCCTAAATTTCAGTTTTATTGTCCCTAATTTTTTTTGGGTTGAGATAATTGCTTATTTCGTTCAAATGGCACTGAGCCATGCTATAAAGAAGGTATGTACAAAAATTCAAGTCGATTGGTCCTTTTACCCAGGCTGTAGACTCGTCAAAGTGGACAGAATTTTCCTAAGGTTTCTGTTCTTTTCTTTCTAAAACTTTTTTGGGTTGAGATAATGGGTTAAATCTTATATAAGGCTCTGTCTCAAGGTTAAATGAAGCTCTGTGCAATCGGTCAACGTGGAGAGGCTCCAGCCTTGCCTGTAGAGAACAATCTAAGGCCGAAAAACTGGGTTTTTGAAGTTATGTAGCTCGGCTCCCTTTAGACCTATCGATTTGAAACTTTCAGGGCTTTCTAATATACACTCAAAGAAGACCCACACCAAATTTCAAGTTGATCGGTCAAATAGGAGCCGAGATATGGATACCTCGAAAACGCGTTTCGTGACGTCCGGTAAACATGCACTCGGCATCGTTCGTTTTCTCAACTTCTTTGCTTGGCGGGGCGGAACGCTACCGCGTTCCTAGATAGCAATTCTGACTTCCCCATCTTATTCAGCGTGTAAAAACCTTTAAAATGAGGTGTCACTTGTCAAGCCGTTTCATTTTCGGAATTTATCTGTGACCCCCCCCCCCCCCCCCCCAATTTAGAGATTTGTCAACGCTGAACACGACGTTGAAGTCAGAATTGCGATATCTCATTCCGTCATCAGATTAGAGCAGACTTTACATGAAGAACATCTCAAGTAACAACAACGTTTCTTAATCTTCAAAGTGCTCCAGTTGTCAGTAACTCTTAATGGTGATATAATTTTTGGTGTCTTTTGGCACTGGATTCAGGATGGTCTGGAACGGATTTCGGTATGAAAATTATTCGGAAATTCGAGTTTTAAACATTTTGGTCCGAGAACAATAGCCTCCTTTTCTTCGAAAATTCGCTGATGAAGGTTCACATTTCCAATTATAGAAGTGGTGGTAGTAGAAGCAAAGTGGAGGCGTATCGATTTGCACTCTAGCTCTTCCTTAATCTTCTTTTTTTTTTAACGGAGAAGAAAAAGAAGAAGAAAAAATATATATATCGCTGTCCTTTTCACACTCGGAGGAGTATCATCTCTATTCCACTCGGATTTAGGATACAGACACAGGAAAAAAAGAGGTCCTGGAAGGACAGGATTTTTTCTCCTGCCTTTTTTTCTATTGGTTGAGGGATCTAAGTGTGAGGGGGGGGGGGGGGGGTTAGTCGGGAGGATGATTTAAGCCCTCAGCTCTCCTGCTCCTCTCGACGGAACAGGGACAGGGACTTGTTTTTCTTTTTCTGCGGAGTTAAGTGGGTCAAGTTGAGTCGAGGGGAGAAATGGAGCGTCAAACTGAGGACTACTGGCGGCTGAGAACACTGGCGACGACGTGGATGACGTCGGGCTTATCAGCGTGTCAGGCGAGGGAAAACCACTCGACGTTCTGCCGCTGACGCTTCTTCAGTCTGTCGGACACTCCGATATCGTGACGTCACTCGTCCCATCACGCATACGACGCCATCGCCAGAGATGAATATAATGAATATTAAACGGAGCGGTCAAATCGGTAGTCAATACGTGGAACCCCGTCCATTCAAAATAACGCGTTTCTCCAGGTTTGATACCGACCAAAAAGGAATTATTGCTTCTTGGTCCGAGGACGTCCTTTAGGTCATATCCTACCCAAAACGTCATTTTCGATCAGAATTGAACTTGAGCCTTGGGGAAAAGAAACACCTTACTGACATATCGTCTTACGTCGAGAAAATAGTTACAAGTTTTCAACTTGTTTGCAAAGCTAGTATACGGTATCGAATTTTCAGCTTTTTGACTGAAACTAAGACGATTTTAACAATGGTTTAGTACCATTCAAATTACTTATTAGAAAATAACTGGAAAATTTTTGAGTTGTCTCGGTATTGTTGCTGGAGTGTTTCCATTATTGTGAAATGTCCAATCATTAAGCTCTCTCATTCAGAGATCAACACAGCATAAATTGAATAATATTCATATTATGGTCCCTTCAATGGTAAATTGAATTGATTATAATAAATTGAAATTGGTCCCTATCCACGGACATACCTTCACTTATCCTAAGAATTTCTTATCATTACAATGAGTTATTCGCTAACCTCGCTCATGTGGTATTACCCGATCCAATTCCAACATCACCCTAAATGTGAATTTTTCAAGAGACAATTTCCTTTTTTAGGCCCAAAATTGTTTTCAGAATCGCCCCTTCACATCAAGCAAATAGATAAGTTTCAATCATTCAAAAATACTTACGTGTTTACGATCTGCTGCAACATCAATATGAAAACAACTTTCTTATTTCCCTTCTGGGTTTTATTTTTTTTCTTTCAAAACGATTGTGCTCTTTTGTATTCCAGAATTATTTTTAATTAGTTGTTTTATTTTTGCATTACCCTGTACATGATATTGGTTTAGTTGTATCGTGTGATATGTTGCATTAGGCAGGTGATTTCTTGTTTTGGTTTTTGCTTCTTTTGAAACTCCTGATCTCCAGACAATTTTCATACATTTGGAAGTGCCAAATTTTTCTTTCTTTTCACATCAAAGTATCTAACACTTCTTTTTTGTATTCATATTACATTTTTTGTAAATAAATGGCATTTATGATTAAAAAAAATAAATAAATAAAACCTACAAGTTGGCAGGTTTCTTCATAAATGTTTAGACCCGGTTCTTCGTATCTGCGGATTTTCTGGTATTGAACCGTTTTTTAAAAATGTTGTCAATTGTTTACGACAACAAACTTACATCCACGTAGTCGGCAGCTTTGAAGTTGACCAAATCATGACTTTTCAAACTGATTTTGAATGTAGTGATCCATGATAACAAGATTGGATCAATAATGTGGATACGCGGAATAAATCATGATATTCCAGCCTCAAGTGAGTGATGGCTGGCATATTGTTGATATCTTTCAAACGTAGGCAATTGTAACGTAATGAAAATTGAAATAAGTTCAGCTGCATTCAAACTTCAAAAATGCTGCATGACTGAAACATAACTTCTTAAACTTGAAAATTAAGGTGTAGGCACTCAGTGGTCTGTCCCTAGCTGTGCAGGCAGTAGACCCTTCATGAGAGAATGTTGATCTGTATATTCGACTGGGATTCTTTGATGAACGAATTAGAAATTATTTGTCCTCGAGGATCCCTCGCGGAAAATGCCGACGTCGAGCGAAAACCGTTCAAGAGGGAACCGGAGTGGGCGGTGAGTGGGTTCGATTCCTCCCAGTTTCCACCCCACCTGCGAGCTAAATATAAACAAGTTCGTGGGAGGAGTCCGAAATTGACTGAGAAACCCCCGCGCATTGCGCAGAAGCCGAACCCGAACGCCCATTCATGCTCTGATGACGGTCAAACGGCTAAATCCTTGGTTACGGGCGGGACTTAACCCATGAAAGGGACACGCACGGTTGTTAAACCCAGTTAATCGCTAAGTGCGAATGCAAACCTTTGCTTGAAATGCGAACGTCGACTAAACTGGTTAACTAACTGTCGAAGGGATTGTTAGTGCTGAATCGCAAAACGTTCTATTGCTGCGTTGCTAACGTAACCTGATCTGTGTGTACTTTTCGTAACTTAACTGAACCACTCAGCACGATGTACAGCTGCTTTACAAAGCAAGTTTCAAACCGATTTATAATTGGGCGCACGCCCAACCAGTTTGGTGCCACCACGAAACTGACACTGGCACCTCTATGCGACCGGCGCCAGTTTGAAACTGATTTTAAACCAGTTTCATGTCAATAGTTTCGTCAGATTTCCAATTCTCAACACAAGCAATGTCGCCTTAAGGTTACACCTCGAGTTGCACAGCATTCGATCTGAGTTGCGACAACCTGCTGAAAAACATATATTCGGATCCGACATTTTAGAGTACAGCAACAACTCCACAACAGCTTGGAGGCTATAAAAAGCAGGAGTACTGCAAGGAAGTGTGTTAGGTCCTTTTGTGAACACGAGACGTACCTCAAGCAGACACTCTGTTGCTATTTTTGCACATGAAACGGCAATCTTCTCTGTTGGAGAAGATGCAGAATTTGCAACTCAAACTACAGACGTCCGCTCATGGGATTGTCAAGTGGATTAACCACTGTCAAGATGTGGAGAATGATGTTGAACGAATCAAAATCATTGCACATCAACTTCACAAACCGAAGAATGTTAGCCGTTGCTGTAGAGATCAATTCAGATATCTCAATATACGGCATACCTATTATGCCGTACAAAGATACAGTCAAATACCCCAAACTGAATTGGAATAAGCACATTGAGAAGAAGAAGGACGAACTGATGGTCAAGTACCCGTATTGGCTGATGGGAAGGAATGTCGTTCTTCACCACAAAATGCTAATATACGAGTATATGGACCTACAGGATCCAACTCTGGGGCTGTGCAAAAACTCATGTATTAAAAAAATTTGAGCCTCGCGAAACTAAATACTGAGAAGTACACACACTACTGTAGGCGCCCCAAGGTACATGCAAAATTATGATATGAGGCGTTTTGCACAAAAGGCGAACTCAATAAATGGTGGATTTGCATTTGTTTTGTCGATTGCGGATGGAGGGCGAACTCAGCAAATGCTGATGCCGATTTTGACGTGAACACATTCCAGCGGGAGCGGAGTTCGACCTTCGTATCCTGTGGCCTTTGGCAGTTTCTTAGCAGTTTCCCGCCAGCAGCGTAGTTTGATTTCATTGTGCTTACTTTGAGATGGAAACAAGGACAAAATCAACATGCAACATGCACATATACACTGAAATGTGAGGGTAGAGTCAGGCAACGCAAGACAATTTTTTCAATCGTTTCTGTAGACCCACTCGTAACATGACTACCAACCGGTAGCTCCTGGAACGCCCCATGGTAGCAATGAGGACTTTGGTGTGACTTTATGTTTTTCTGCACGTTCAGCATCACGGAGAAATTGAACTAGTCAACTGGTTGTGGTGCTGCCAGGGACGAACTGAGTAAAATAACCTACTTGTTGACCAGGTTATTAGTGGGTTGTAATTCGGCTACGAGTCAACCACACAACAGCTGCTGGAACGATCTGTAGCAGCAATGAGGACTTTGGCGTGACTGCATGTTTTTCTGCACGTTCAGCATCACGGAGAAATTGAACTACTCAACTGGTTGTGGTGATGCTAGGGATGAACTAAGCAAAATAACTTATTAGCTGAACAGGTTATCAGTGGGTTGTAATTCGCAGACGAGGCAACCAACCGGGAGCTGCTGGGACGCCCCATGGTAGCAACGAGGACTTTGGCGTGACTGCATCTTTTTCTGCACGGAGAAATTGAACTACTCAACTGGTTGTGGTGATGCGAGGGATAAACTGAGCAAAGTAACCCAGTACCTGAGCAGGACATCAGTGGGTTGTAATTCGGCTACGAGTCAACTTCTTGGGATGTACTGGAATGCCAAACCATTCCGCCTGCTGAAACAACCACTTTGACTGCTCCTCACTGTGCACGAAAAAAAGCGTTTTATACTCTCCCTCGGTATAAATTCAACAACGACTTATTGGAACGTTGAATCGTTTTTTAAAACCGATACTTATTATTAAGTATCGAGTTTAAAAAACGATTCAACTTTCCAATAAGTCGTTGTTGAATTTATACCGAGGGAGAGTATACAACTTTTTTTTAAATTATAAATGCCGAATCCTATACTTAATTACTAACGGCGCCCTCGGTGACTTCTCTTAATAGCCACTAATAAAAAATATCTATTTGTTATCGGCATTGAAGCAATTCAATTTCATTTGAAATCCTGAATTGTCCAAACGTCATAATATTTAAAACTTCGAACAGGTCGTGGTGCCAGTGAAAACACCTGTCATGTTCAATTTTTTGAACTTTATAACTCGTTAGTATTTGTTTGTTATCTCACGAAGTCGCGTTATGACAAACCCGTCGCTTTTCGGGAACAACAACAGAATACGTTTGTAAAACGGTGATTCCTCGAGGCTAAATTCATTACTGAGACGAGGGAATAATTATTTTCATTTTCTCTAGAATAATAATGAAGGAATGAAAAGAAAGTTACGGTGTATGCGAGTGAGCTCGACTAGTGACGTATTTAATTAAAAATTCTGTGCAAGTTTCATTTTTTCCCTCGTTCCATTGAAGGAGGGAAATTATGAAATCCTGTCATGTCAAGGGGACATTTGCTTCAACTTCAATTTCATTCGAATTGAACACGATTCAATTCATTCACAACTGATGAATGGAATTTCAAAAACTCAATACGTCGTTTTGCTGTTACAAATTGCTGAACTGTCGAGATTGACGAATTGAGCGAATCTACAATTTGTGTGCTAATTTTACCACAATTTTCGCAGGAATAGTTTAATACTACCCATAATGAGATTTGTGTAGTTTAACACATGTGTATACTTAACTAAAACTAAAAATATACATAAAATAAAATGATCCGAATTTTTCGTCAGGCTTGCTAAATCAGTAACAAATGGAGCAAAATTTGGAATTGGAGCTAAATTTGGATTTGGAGCCAAAATGGTAACGAAACTGTTTCTGTGTATTCACTGTCGTGTTTTTCCTACAACGACTAGGAGCAGAAAGAGCAAAACTGTCACTAGTCTGTAATAGAGACAAAAATACACTTCAGGGGGCGTCCGATTTCAATAGAAAATTATCGATACTTTTGGGGTTAATGTCGGTGTGTTTGACTCTCTTTCTTGGATCATGAACTTGCATTAGGTCATACCCTACCCAAAAAATTCAATTTCGGCCAAATTTGAACTTAGGGCTTAAAGGAAAAGGAAACATGTCACTGATATATTGGGACTCAAATATCGATTTACGATACTTCAAAGGGTGTACGATACTTTTTTGTTTAATATCGATATTCTCGGCCCTTTTTCATGGATCAAGGACTTGCATTAGGTCATACCCTACCCTGAGACAGTTGGCTGGACATCGCTAAGTTCACGCAGCAATCTTGGAGGTATCGGGCGATGCTTGTGGCTGAATTTAATTGGTGATAAGGCTCCCCCAGGTTTAGCAGAAAAATAAATAATGTATAATATACATATACGGATAAATAAAGATACAAATAAATAAATAATATATACAATGTTTAACATAGGTAGTGTACAACAATTTCAAGGACAAATCGGCAACTTCAGGCAACCCGGCAGACGGGTTTCACACCCATTGCCAATCATGTTTTGTTATTAAATAAAAATCAGTTATGTAACAATTTAATTGTACAATATTGTAAAAATAAACATGTTTTGTCTTCTTTCTTCTTCTTCGTACCCTACCCGAAAAAAATCAATTTCGGCCAAATTTGAACTGAAAGCTTTGGGAAATGAAAACACCTCACTGATATATTGGGACGAAAATACCGATTTACGATACTTTTGGGGTTAATATCAATATTCTCGGCCCTTTTCCTTGGATCAAGAACTTTCATTAGGTCATACCCTACCCAAAAAATTTAATTTCGGCCAAATTTGAACTGGGAGCTTTGGGGAAATGAAAACACCTCACTGATATTTTTTTTTTTTTTCATACTGAGTTTATTTTTATTATAGCATCTAGTTTAAACTAAAAACGTATAGAAGGGACGTAAGAAGGGAACTTGAAGGCGTAGGAATGAATCTCGGGTCGGTCCCGCATCCATCTGTCAGATACAGCGTCCGTATCTTGTTGGAATTCGAGATCATCCTCCCCTCGAAGAAAATTGACCCGAAAGCATGTTTGTAGTCAATAAAGATCATTTCACATATTATGTTGAAATCCACTAATTTTGGAGGGGATGGGGGTTAAAACAAATCTATCTTGGTGGAGTTCGGTAGTATGGAAAACACTATTCTAAATAAAAATCCAAAACCAGTACCTACTTCTAATTTGGTGGAGGTTTCTCGTTGAAATCCCACCGCGTTTTCTCCTCTACAAACTGTTGTTTTTATTACAGTTCGCTCTAGAGCTTAACACCGTCCAATTGACGTCTTCAAGCGACAAAACAAGTTTTAGCGGTTGTTAACGCTCTACAACAAAAAAAAGTCGAGTTGCAGGCAAAACTTGCTTCTCCGCGATGTTAATTAGAAGTTGAAATTAGAAGGTCGAATTGCTCGGGAAATTAACCTAGTTCTCAAGTCCCCTCACACAAGTTGAAGTTGTTCTGTGAGGTTTTTTCGTTTGTTTTTTTCCTCAACAGTCGCAGAGTTTCTTTACTTGTTTTTCCTATTTTTTTCTCTCTTAAAGAAAATTACTGAGTATTGCGAAGTGTCAATTTTTTTAGCTGGGAAAGGGCTGGTGTGGCACAACAGGGCCGCAGTGTGGCAGCACGATTTTGTCTTGCAGCTTAGGTTTGGTGTACATTTTAAATTAACTGCCGTTGAGCTGCCCGACCCACAAGGAAAATTCGCTGGTTTTCTCGGGAAATGATTTGAGTTTTGAATGCCCGGTAGCCATTGAAGTAAAAATTGAAGCTAAAAGAAAATAGTGGCTGCAAATTAACATTTTCACGTTGAATGGGGCAGTTATAGTAGGGTCATTGTTGAGTTCTGAGAGAATGCATAGGGAAGATATTGTGGTGTGATGACATGTGTAACTACGTCATCAGCAAAAGTCTTGGAGAGATTGTTCCGTGTTTTGACCCAACGTAAAGAAATTCACGTTAGCGATAGATGTCTTGCTTGTTGACGGTTGGTGGGAAAATCAGTGAATCATACTTTTTAGGAGGAATAGAGGAAACAATTCAAGTTTTGAACACCCGGAAACCATTGAAGTAAAAATTATGGAGGTCTAAAGCGAACAATACTGGAAATTAGTGGCTGAAAATAAATTTGTGATAACTATACGGAGGCTTGCCTCGGCATTGGGAATACATGGGGAAGTAGCCTGGGCAGGTGAGTTTGGTTTTTAGTGTTTAATGACAAGCTAAATCCATAGGTCGGATGTAGGTACCTACTGACCAATGTGACGCTCCCAGAAATGTAAGAAACTGGCGAAGAAAAGGCTGCTGAAGAGAGGCACATTCATAAAGACACGTTGCAGTGCACGATTGACAGGAAGGCTAGTGATACCATTTCCAAGACCGTATCTGAGAATTATTTCGGTATCCTTATGATTCCGAATCGCATGCCAAATCTTTGAGAATGGCGACGATGCGGAAGCAACAGCATTGCCCTAGGTTTTGTGTAACAGACTTAAGAACGTTTTTGAGTTTGAAGAAAAGAAAAAGCTCAGTGTACCGTAAAAACCAAGCTTCCAAAACCTTTTGCTTTTGGAAAACTTAAACAATAGAGTTCAATTTCCACAAAGTCTGGGAGTGGACTGAATTTAAAATTTAATTCCAGACATCCACATCCAGTAATGTTGTAAAATTTTAACTATTTTCATGTTAACCATAAAGTTACCCTTAGTTACCCTAACCACTGTCATTGTGAAGACTGTTAAATATTGAAGTGTACCTACCTAAACCTAATCAGGCCTTGTTAAAACTATTTTAATAAAATTTGGTTCATTAACATTCGAATGCCTACTACTGGTACATTTCCATGACTACCACTTCTACTGGTCCAAAAACATACCTCCGGTTTTTTCAATTTATAAAATCACAGACGATCAGTTTTAAGAAAATTTAACGCGAATTACCTTTGGGAAGATTTTAAAATGCTAAAATACGCATTGAAAAAATTCCGTTACAAACATAACATTTTGGCAAGCGAGAAACGTCAAATTTTCTGTTAAAGTGCCTTCTACTGTTGCATTCACCCTAATGGAAATAAGTGGTTGAAAAATGAATTTTTGACAACTTTATGGAATCGTCTGTCATCACAGATAATACATAGTAGATAATACACAGATAGTATGGTAGCGTTGTTGGGTTCACAGAGAAGACATGGGGAAGATATTGCGACACCTACAACTGCGTCTTGTGAAAAAATTACAGAGCTCTACGGTGAAATACACTTGAAATTAGCAGTGTAACTTGCGCTCCTCACCGCAAGGCTGATCCACAACTTCAGGAACTACGCCAGTGCTCTCCAACCCCGAGGGTTCTCAAGAGGTGAACTTGTGCTGAATAATTAGTGTCTGGGGAACAAACTTTCCGTTTCTGGTTGTGATGGTGATACTTGACAACAGCTTACCGAGTTGCCAAACAGTTACGAGCAGGAATGGCGGAATTGTGGCGTTTTGGATGTCAAATAATCAAACCTAATCTTTAAACTAACGTGTTATTCGGAAAAATGGAGGCGAAATTTGTTATAAAACCAGTAAAATGGAGACATTTTACATAAAATATGTAATTTCTTAGAAAATTTGCTCTTATAGCCATGCTGCACGACTGGATTTTTAATCTATTTAATTCTTCACTACAAATGTTAGACGGTAAGTGCAGCAAATTTTGGTCCTGAAAAACAAGCTGAAAGACGAGTGTGTGAGAAATAGAGTGAAATAAGGTCTTGAAAGAGAGCAACAGGCCAGGAATTGGCCCAGTTGGAAAATGACGCCCTTACATTTCCATTGTATAGAACCTCGCCTACTCCCCTCGAAACAAACCGTTTCAAGGATAATTGGAGGTTGAAAGAGGGTGATTATTGCGGAGCGTTTAACCCAGTAGCTGATTGGAAGGCCCCTTTCTCGTCGCCAGTTCGACGAACTCCCCTGAGAAGGTGGAAAACGTGTTTGAACAAGTAAATGCCGACAGGTGTGACAGAGACGAACGTGATTTCGACGGCGGCAACACTGCTAATAGATGGAAGGTGTGACGTTCAATCGAGTTTAGCGTCGAAATTCCTCACTAAGTGCTCCATAAGGACTTGTCACTAACTACCGAGCATTTGAAATCGGCATAACTGGAGAGCCAGAATTTTAATCTTCATTCGAATTCTCAGTCGAATGAATACATTTCCATGTTATTTTTACCTTCTCGAGATCTTAAGTACACAAGGGACTTCAAGTGTCCTATTACTAGACGTTTCATAGAAAAGCTACAATCACCACAATCTCATTTATAAATAGGCGCAATTGTAAATATTAAAATGGTGTAACTCCATTGCGGTAACCACATGCAGCTCCTGCATATGAATACCTACTTGATGAGACATTTCAGGTCATACGCCAGCCTAACGGCCGACGAATTCGTACACTAAGTTCGACTGAAAGTGACACATCTGTAGAAAGTGATGTGGCTCGTCGTCGTCAACCAAGAGGTAATTACGGAAAGTACTCAAATGACCATAAAGTGATGTTTCAGAGGTGAGGTTTATACGAATATTTAAAAAAAAAAAACCTTAAATTCGAAAACCTTGAATTTGATTGGGAAAACCATGAATCTGACTCGGAAGTGCTATAATTGTATCATCGAATAACGACGTTATCACATTCACACATGAATGAACACATGAAAACTAATGTTTTTAAACCAGAAGAAGAAGAAAACATGTTTATTATGTTAATTAATTACTAATTAATTACAATTGTGTAATCTAGATACAAGTTGGTATGCAGGATTCATATAGGTATATACACACACCATAAAAAAACATGATACGGCATGGATTTTTCATCCGTCTGCCGGGGCAACCTGAACCACAATTTTTGATTTTTTTAAATTTATATTTTCAGAAAACGAACTTTGGAGTTGAACACGAAGCAGAAATAGGCAATTTTATTCAGTCATTTACTTCACCAATTGAATTCAGCAATCAGGGAATTTCGGTACCCCCACGCCTGAAGGCCAAACTGTCCCACCCCTAACCAGTGCTCACCATGGTTCAGCAAGTAGACAATTTTTCCCATGGTCAAAACCACATCCCCAAGAAAATGCAGCCTAAATTCCCCCAGCATTGGGCATCTTCCAAAGATATGTAGGACATCCTCGTTTGTCTTCCGATTGCACAAAGAGCAAATCCGCCGTGGGCTTGCCTAAGGTTTTTAAACCACATTCTTGATAAGGCATTTAGGTTATAAATTTGTCAAGTTAAGTACAGTCTGCATCGGTGTAAAAAACCAAGTAGGTACCTACTTCGTGTAATGAACCCCACCTCTCAAAAGGAGTTCAAAACAAGTTCACAGCGAAGGGAAAGTGGTGGAAATCATCGTTACCACCACGTTGTAGAGATACCGCCCACAACTGATAACTTCTAGATAGGAAAAAGTCGTAAACAGATTCGGATCGGCGGGTGAAGCGACGGGCCGAGGGGGACAAAACTTCCGGTTTCCGCCGTTTGTTGAGGAGCGGCGAACCGTGAGGTAAGTATGGACTCCCCTACGTCCCTCCACCACCGACAAAACCGCCAGTATCACTTCTCCATGTCTCACGCACGTTACATTGCCGTCCTAATAATACTTTCTTGTGCGTCCAACCCATTCCCTTCCTTGTGGGAGGCGTTTTTCGACCTCTCTCAATCTCGTTTATCACGACCCCCCCAGTCGTCGCAGGCGCGATATTGATCCGTCTAAAAAATCCACTTACTCGGATTTGTTGTTTGGCTTTATACAGACGATGTAAACCTTTCGGAGTGAACTCAAACTATTTACGCCCCTACACTGCTCATAACCATAGGCATTCATCATGAAATGTAAAGACGAGGCGACAAAGGCACGTTTCCGTCCACTCTATAAACATTCAAGTTCCCCTTATATGAAATAACTGAATCTTAATTTTGGTATAATAGGGAACGCCAGTGTGTCAGAGAATAATTTAAGAATAATTTAGGCTGAAGTGTATATTTAATTTCTTTTTCAGCACCTTCTTTGTACAATAGCAGCCAAAATCTTAAATTAGGTAATTATAAAAAAAATAATAGAACACAATGTGATGTCATCACGAAGTGTGATCCACAAATTATCAGATGTAGGATAATAACCACACAGTATGTACAATGAAAAATAATAATGTAATAAAATAATAATAATCAAAAATAAATAAAAAGTATGTATTATATTATAGAGGAATGGATGAAGGCAACTATCACCGAACACTAGCTTCATAGCTTTTCGTTGACATTTCATTTCTTATTTTGATTTAATTTCTTTCATTTTTTAAGAGGTTTCGTGATGTATTTATTTTCCTTATATTACTTTTTTGTGAAATAAAAGATCAAATATCAAAAAATTCTTTTATGATCAAAATCGAAAATTGGTGACTCACAAGACATGTAAAACGAGTAATTTCAAACGAGAAAATTTTTGTTTAACTACCAGATCGAACTGACGAATGGCGAATTTGAACTTTTCCCGCTCAAAGTGGTCGGACAGGGTTGAAGTTAACACAGCAGCTGATAGGAGCGGGCTGGGGTGGCTTTCATGCACCACTTTCGGGAGCCAATCAGAGAGCGGTTTACGGAGCCGGTATGTCATATGCAGTATGCCATTGCGAGGGAATTTTCTGAATACCCTACGAATAGTGGGTCGCGTTTTTCGTGTGGAAATGTGCACGAAACCTAAGATTTATTTTTATATTTTTCTTCTCCACAATTATCAGCGTGTAGTTGTGGTATGAAGACTCGTAGACCCTCTAGAATAATTCCCTCTAGAATTGAGAGATAACGTCTAAGGGCGGGAGTCTGTACGTCTCGATCGGTACGAGAGGAATCCTATTGAAGGGCGACTTCGAAGGGAATGGGGTTAGGAATGTCGCGTCAATTATTCGAATGACTTGACGGGCCCTCGATACCTCCTACCTCGCAGGTGCCCCTGATATCTGCTGGGTATTGCAAAATTAACAACGAACGTACCTCGACTCGATACGTACCTACTCGTGATTCGTAGCAACCGCAACACCGCGCGGAGTCGTTTTCCGCCATTTTGTTTTTCACGGGTAAAATAATGGGGGCATTCAACCAACATGACCGATAGGAGCGAGAGCGTGTTATCCACTTTTACTCACCAAAACACATGATTTTCAAATCCACTGGAAATGTATTTAAATGAAAAACTCCTACTTGAAATCCTGTTCTAGTGGATACTCGGAGGTTTAAAACACAATGTGGCGTGCACCAAAACTTTATAAAACAATTAATAGATAAATAAAAGCTACAAAACAATTAAAACAAGGAACTATGAACCTCTCCACACTTTGGCTTACTATTTATTTGAGATCTATATTGATAATGGGGTTGAAATATTCCTTAAAACTATACGGTGCCAAGTTTATGAGGGTGTTTTTACATTTAGTGCAATATAAATTTAGATTTGAATTGCTCAACTGTCAATTGGTCTTGAACCTCTACAGGGAAGGCGATAAACAATTTTTGGCACCACCAGCCCACAGTATTTCGGGCGAAAATCAACCTGCAGGGTGAATTGGCAAGGAGTCGTGCACTCCGAGTGTTGTGTGCATGGTGTGGCTTATGGAAACGCTGGTGCTGTCAAAATAAATGGTAAACTCTCGACACCCCGTGCTGAGTCGTGTTGAAATTTCGTACATCGCGCATACGGCACACCACAGTTATTGTAGATAAATTACATACCAACTAGACCTACTGCGTACAGCCATGAGATTCGCCTCAGCGAAGAGAGAGTAAGTCGAAGAATGTCCCGGAAGTTGACAAGGCAAAATTGTTGGACATGATGAATAACCACCTGAAACAGGTTGAGTGCAAAAACCACGACAAATCCATGCTCAGCAAGAAGGAAAAAGCCTGGGAGAGCATCTGCGTTCAATTTAACTCATAAGCATCTGTTTCCTGCGGATCAGTTAAAAAATATGTGGAAGGATATGGTGGATGAATAAGGATGCAAGTAGGTAGCTCGGCACTTATCACAGTATTCCCAAACACGTGTGTTTCTAGTTGAAAACGAGAAAAGAGATGGAGAAGAACTGAAATTCACCCGTAAAGCCTGATTTACACGAGTAGAGTAAACGGTAGAGTAGAGTGGTAGAGTAGAGTGTCCTACTTGCACTCTACTCGTGTAAATGTTTTCAGTAGAGTAGAGTTCACTCTACTGACTAGTAAACGGTAGAGTAGAGTACTCTACCACTGTGGTAGAGTGACTCTACTCTACCATCTCCCCCACCACCAGAAATTGGACTCTCCTGTTAACAGCATCCCTCATTACAGTGTCCTGACGTCGGATCAAGGGCGAAACAAGTTCCAGCAGCTGTTTGAAAGCCTGGGGAGGCATCCTCATTGCAAGAGTGTACTCCTGTGGGTCTTCAAACAAGTGTTCTTTCAGCAGGGTGGCTGATGCTCCGTGGGTTTCTCTCCGACCGATCCAATTCCTCACCCACTCCCTTTTTCTCTCCTTTCCTCCTCCCTCAACATCTCTTCCAACTCATCCACCAACAAACCCGACACATTCAATAAACTTTTCCTCACTTTTCTGATGTCCCTGTTTCTGTTCGCCATTTTTCCTTTCAAAGACCAGATAACGACAGAATTGAGTTGAAAAAACTACCTCTACGCAGCTCTCGGCGACTCGCACTCTACTGACGTGTGAACGACCCAAGGTGAGGACGCGGTATAGTAGAGTATGTGGTAGAGTGGTCGGTAGAGTGAAGAGGACTCTACTCTACCGTTTACTCTACTCGTGTAAATCAGGCTTAAGCCCTAACATACTTCTGCTAGGTAGCAGGAGTAAAATTTGCGGCTTTAATCTCAAAATTACTTCTAAACTTCAAGATTATTTTTTTGGTGCTCTCCGATTAGATTTCCTCCAAGAGTAATCCGAAATTTACTCCGGAGTATCCACTTCTGGGGTAAATTACTTTCGGATTAACTTTCTCCCTAACTGGAAGTCGCCAAATTTCGGAGTAAATGGTCTTTTCTTCCGAAGTTTCCTCTACTACGGAAGTAAACGGGGTTGGTGCAGTAATTTTCAATGCAAACATCAGATGTTGTATTCCTGCAAACTTCGTTTTTAGCAAATTTTCGAAGAAAATTAATTTTAATTTACATTTATTTAAATGTAGGTACTTTAAATTTAATTAATTTAATTTATATTTATGTTTGTGTTACTCCAGAGGATAAACCTCGATGAATAGAGATAAATACTTCAAATTTGCACAAAAAATCCGTTTTTGCAATTGAAAGGCTAAGTTCGTAAATGGGCAGAATCGGGCAACTCTAAGGGGGGGGGGGGTGAAAATTACCCATAAATGCCCAAAATGAAACGGTCTGACATGTGATACGTCATTGTAAAGGTTTTCTTTACGCTAAACACGATGGTGCAATCAGAATTGCGATATCCTATTCCGTTCTCAACCTGGAGCACTTTGAAGATGAAGAAACGTGGTTGATACTTGAGATGTTCTTCAATGGAAAAATTGTACACAAAACCAGTTATTTCTTCGAAGATTCGCTCTTATAGCCATGCTGCATGACTGTGGATTTTTGGTTGTTGTATACCGAATGGTATTTTTCACCAATTTTAAATTTCACCAAATTTTTTGTACGTTGTTCTGGATTTTCTGAAAACATGATCTACACAGCAATTTTGAGAAGGATTTAATTGCGGAAGTAGCGAATGAAGGATCGAGAACCACTCAACTATCGACTTCATTATACGACTTATAAATGGGAGAAAATCGCCTGAGCCTCGGGGACCCGGAAAGGGCTTAAATCTGCTAACCTCCACGGGTGGAGGGGGGTGTTCTATAGAACTAGGTTAAACCTTCTAAGTGGCCCCCATGTAATAGTGATGCTGCGGCGAGTGGGAGGGCGTCTCTTAAACGTGGCCGGGGGGGGGGGGGGGTTGGAAAACCTTCTCTATATTACCTCTGAAACCCCAGACCTAATACGTCCTCGCATGGTCTTTCGGGGGAGGGGGGAAACGGCGACATTCCCTTTAATAACATTCCGTGAATCCCACTACATCGGCGGCACTTCTCCTCAGGATTCCCTCCCTCACCAATAATAGGCGGGTATTGGTTTCTGTAGAATCCCTAGGGCTGATGGCCACTTGTGTCGACATTTCAACGCGACTGCATCCAATATCTTCGTCGGCCACTGTCAGTTGATTTGACTCACTACCAACGAAACAAAACGAAAAAAAGATGGCTGTCCACTATCTACTACCATCGATGTATATACATCGATGTCTACTACTCCTACCTGAATTTTCGTTTCAGATGCCAATAGAAAATTATCATTCTGTCTGTCCCCACATAAGCTTTACCTAAGAACCTATTTTGTAAAACTTTTTTTTTTTTTTTAATAATTGTGTCACCCAGTAGGTACACAAACGAAATAAAATCTTCGCGAGGTAATGACGTCCGATACGAATCGGAATAAGTTCGAAATTGGTTTAGTATGTGCTAACTGTATATTTCGCCCTAAAATGTACTTCTCATGTCTTCTCACTGCAAAGAGTAGGTTCTGTCAATATTGTTATGTGAGGTTGTCCTTGTGATTGTGAATTTACATACAGGTTATCCTTAGGATTGGGATTAGGGGTTTTTTAGGGTGGTAGGGGGGGGGGGGGGTAGCCTCGCAGTTATGCATTTGTACAAATGAAATAATTTTAATATGCACCATTATTAACTTTTTACTTGGCTGAAGCACTATTCACATGTAATGTCAGTGTATTACTCCAGATAGCTTGTGTATGCAATGTCTATTTGAAGGTATTCAGTAGAAATAAAGGCTGCAATCTGATGTGTGAAAGCCAACTGAAGGTGGAATCGTATGTGGGGTTTAACACGTTTGAAATTGTTTAAAATTCGGCGTTCAAGGCTCCGTTAGGGCCTAACATGACATTGGAAAGGTCTATTAAATAAATTTTATTTTTGTATTATTCTATTTGTATAGACAACAGGAAAGGATGAAAAAAGGTGATTCTGGGGATTGGAATATTCAATGATGATAAGTGGTTATAAGTGCGGGCACTGATAATGTTGAGGTTTGTATAATTTAAATCATCGGTTACGTGAAATCGAGTACCGGTTCCTATATTGTTTGGTTTCCGAGAACAGGGATATTGCGTACAGAGCAGATCGAGACTGCTGAAAGGTGAAAACTCAAATGAAGTTTCCTTGATCGGGTGAAAACTTGGAGCAGTCAAATTACCGGTAATTAAATAGACAGGGCGTGTCGTTCAAATCAAATTGGAAATAATATTATATTATAATGTTAGATCACGAACTTTTCAGGAAAGTTGTATTTTCAAGCCCGAACAAAAATAATCAGAACAAATTACAACAACAACTTTCTAATGCCGCGAGGCCAGTTGACTGGCACCAGTAACTGGCCTCCGTGTGAACACCACTGGCTTCCTGTGACATGCCAGTCCAGTGGAAAAAAGTTGTGCCAGTCGACAGCCCTCATGAGTAGGTTTCAGAACAGTCCTGTACCCCCCGCCAGCAAAAAAAGCTAACCCGGTAAATGATTGTTGATTTCACCGACTGGTTGTGGGGTTCTATGTGCTTCTGCATCCCTGGCTGTCCCTTGCCTACAACCGCTCCTCGGTTCCTTGTGGCAAGTCAGCACAACTGTCACAAAGTTGTGCTGACTGGTGGGTCAGTACCAGGATTGATGATCCTTTTTGTTGCATTGCCAACACGAACCACCATTCTGGTTTGGTTGCTCCCTTCCTACAGCCCGGATTTCGGCTTGGCCCGCTTCCACGGCTCGCACAGCGGCCTGTTGATGTACTCTGACTGCTGATTGCAAATTGGCATCTGCCTGCAGAGCATAGCTCAGGGCCACTTTGAAGGACATGGTCGGAAAATTCAGTACTAACTTCCGTAGTTCTACGCTCTTGACACCAATTTGTTAGATTGGATTAAATGCAACTTTCCGATTCCTGAAAAATTCGTGAAAAGTTGTTCAAGACCGAACTAAAATAATTAGAACAACTAGCAAGAGCGACAGCGAGACGCTGCAGCAGGTTGCCATTTACTATTTGAAACACTTCAGATGTGTCATATTGGTATCACTTTTGAGATCGAAAATGTTGCGGCAACTCGTTTTTGTGGGGAAAAAACGCTAAGCCAAAACGTCGCCAACCGATTCGGTGAGAAATTTGCCTTATAGAACCACCCCTAACTCAATAACTGAGTTATGTCCTGTTGCCGCTTTACCTTCGATATTATGTTCGTATCCATTGAATATGTGATACTACTGTCGAGCGTTGAAACATATTCAGTAATTCCACCATCAAGTACTAATTTCGAATTGTAATTCTCACCTTGAACCGGTCATTCACTTGACGCCCTGAAACTTACACACTTACTCCATTGTTGCCAATCCAACTTGTTTGCTCGAGTTCGATTCAACTTCGGATTTACATTTCAATGGAGAAGTTTCATAGTGGGTTCATTATACTCGAGAGAATTGAATCCCCTTTCATGGTTTGGGCGCTTGGTTGAAATCCGCTTGTCATGTGAATGTCGAAGGCTGTAGACACAAATTTCGGGATTTTTGAGGTTTCGATGATTTTTAGTTTTTAACCCTTTCAGTACAACTATGATTTCCAAGTGCCCAAAAATTTTGAAACTTTCAGGTCTTGTTCTTTGATGTCTCAGGTTGTTCATTCTCCCGGAAAGCGACATTTTCAAATCTCAATGTTAAAAAATATAAAAATGCACCAAATTGTTTGAAAAAACAATCGATACAAAGAGTCCAATTTTCACTTTCAGGTCATGATCAGTCAAGTAGGTGGTTTAGTTTCAATGGTATAGAACGAGTAATCAAGACATTTTAGTAATTAATTCGTTGTAATTATTATTGTCTTTACCGTCATCCTCGTCATTCTCCATCCTTCAAGAAAGAGTGGTGGACGGAGAATGACGGGAACAAATGGATTTTCCTGTATATCTTCACGTAACTTTAACAAATTCTCTGAGTGAGCAAACGATTTTGGTTTGGCACCAGAGGGATCGGAAATGTAATGCTCTTTCCAACGGTATCCTCATATTTGAAATTACTTTGGGAAATAAGGGAGTTATGTCCGTTTTCGTGACGTAAGGTCAAAAACACGAAAACAACTCGTGTTTTAAGTGGAGTAAAAAATATGAGTCATAGGACATTTTTCGTCACAAATTATTTGTAGAATTCACCCCCGGCGGGATGTCCACCCTGTTTAAGACCAACCATTCGAAGAAAACTATTGTAAAACTCTGTAAGTTGCCGATTTCCCTAGGTATTTCTTAGCAAATGGAAATCCGTTTATTCTCACGTGTTTCCGTCCCGTCTAATCCAACACAGTTTTCCTGCCAAAAAAGGACCTTTAACGAATTCGTATTGTGAGCCGCGCCAACTTGTCTCCCGCGGGAGCCGTGAACCCGCGAATCCCGCAATGCGTTCAAGCTCTGCCAGCTGAGTCTACCTTCGAGCATAAAAGGTGGAAAAAGCTTCAACCACCTAGAAAATATTTTTCCATATTTTTCCCCTTTCTTACGAGACGCTCTTTCGTGAGAAAAGGGTGTTTTTTCCCTTCTTTTTGGTCGGGTGAGGGCGTATCTTGAGAAGAACTACGGCGAGGAGCTTTCCTTGGCAGGCTTGAGAGAGAGATTGATAGACACATGCTTTTCATAAACGTATCTCCCTCAATCTCGTCCCGTTCTTGGTTGTTGACGTTTTGATGAATGTATAAGGCGAGGACCGCGAAAATAATCGTTATTTTTTCTGAGGGAGGACCGGTATAACGAGAATTTAGATCGACAATGGACTTACTACACGTTGATCACATAACTTCCACCGTAACGAATCATGCACCTGTAGATCATGTACAAATACTTCATAACATGATACCCAAGTTCGTCATAATTGAATAAATGTTGTATACATACAAAATCAGATCATGTTTTAGTACGATCCCCAC
Source organism: Stenodema calcarata (assembly GCA_963920205.1). Classification (NCBI taxonomy): domain Eukaryota; kingdom Metazoa; phylum Arthropoda; class Insecta; order Hemiptera; family Miridae; genus Stenodema; species Stenodema calcarata. The sequence goes on from OY986064.1 coordinate 2,418,440, forward strand.
ACAAACCCAAAGTACGTTTTACTTCTGATTGAAAAAACGAACCAATATCCACATACTGCCGTAAAAAGGAAGAACGCCTTATCTCGAAAGGGTGTGTTTTCATACCCCCTCCCCCCCCCCTAATTTTCATACGCTCTTTCCAGTGGTGAAGTCAAAATTCATATTGCAAAATGGTGAAAAGGTCAATCGGAAAAATAAAAAATTGTGGTGTTCCAAGGTAGAACGCCTCATCTCAATCAGATCAAAGGATAAACGCCTTATGTGCGGCTTCAAAAACGACTTATCTCATTTAATCATACTTTACATCTGAGGATAAACACCTCAACTCTGCAAAAATCGAGATAAGGCGTTTTACCTTGGAGGCGCTGGCGTTTGCGTTTTACCTTGGAGACGCTGGCGTTTTACAAATATCAATTATATAAATAGGAAATAGTATAATGAAATAGGTTGAAGGGGGGGGGGGAGGACGGCAGGAGAGGTCGGTAGGGACGACGGTTGTGGAGGTCGGTGGAGGAGGACGGCGGTGGTGGTGACCTGTGGTAAGTGGGCGGGAGTATTGTGGTGTTCCAGGTTAGTTCCAGGTTACCACGGTACCGTGGTGGGCGTTCCAGTAGTGTCAACTGATCCGAAGGGGGCGTTCCAGTAGTGTCAACTGATCCGAAGTGAGCGTTCCAGTAGTGTCAACTGATCCGAAGTCGACTAAGTTCAAGAATTTTAACGAAGATCGTAAGTTTGTGGAACAACCGCGGATCGACAACCGCAAGAACGACTCATAAGGTACCGTGCTAACAGCTACCGTGGTAACCTGGAACTCTCTATTAACTCATCACCACATTTACTATCCGTCATTCATGAGCAGAGGCGGATCTACGGGGGGGGGGGGGCTATTGGGTCTAAACTTACACTGGGTAAAACGGGAATTTCTGAGAATATAAAAAATGTAACATGTAATTTATAGGAGTTTGAAAACAAACAAACAGATAACCGGAGGATTACAGACGAGATCCAGTGTTTGAACCTAGTGTACTAGTATATTTCATGTAACCTAAGAAAACAAAATGTAATTTATTTTAAATAATTGCTAACCCCGAGACGATTAGCAAGAGCACAGCCGCCATTTCGCATGAGAGACGGCAAATCACACGACATTGATCTGGCTGTTGGACAATTTCTAGATGACAATGAAAAACTATAATTTTTGACTCAGACTTTGAAACCTTCATTGGAAAATGATTTCCCAACTAAATTAAACGGCAAACAAAATCGGAAATTCAGAAGAGAATGGTTGTGCAACACTATTGGCTTGTCTATAGTGAGTGGTTGTCTGGAGGACTTTGTAAAATATGCGTTCTTTTCGCTCCTGCTGAAGCAGGGATAGGAGGTGGTGGTGAACTAACGGTAAACAATTAAGAACTGTCATTGGTTGTGAAATAGCGAACACGATCCGGAAAGTAGCCTGTTTTATGCTTGTCGGAGTTGCCGGCAGCCGAGGATGGTTTTTGTCTATTTTCACCTCTCTTATTGACCTGGTTAATGGAGCTCTGTTTTCATAGATCGTTTTTAAAAATTCGCACCAGTTTGTAACAAGGTACTTGTCGACTTTTTCTATGATGATGGGCTTTGGCTTACACAGGGCAATTTTTAACAGCCTGATCCAATCGTTTGGAGTTTCAGCTTGAGCCTTACACCGGATACTTACCTCGTTTTCCCCCTGCACGCTAATCATTCGACAGCGATTTGAGGCCTTTCAAACACGTTTTTTCCCTGTTTTGACTTTACCATCGTATCCGCCATCCAAAAATATATCAAAAACCATCGCTAACTCATTTTCGATTGTCCCCTCCTAATTTGTGTTAACTTTGTGGTATTTAAGAAAAGAGGGGTGTTGGGAAGGAAAATAGTAAATAATAAACGCACTCATTTTCAGTTAATGAGGTTGTTTATGGGAGATGCCATCTACCCTCCTAAGGACCTTTAAGGATCCACTCACTTAAAGAACTTCAAGGATCGACCCTCTTAAATACCTTTAAAGATCCACTCACTTTGAGAACTTTGAGGATCGACCCTCTCAAAGACCATTAAAGATCCACTCACTTGGAGAACTTTGAGGATTGACCCTCTTAAGGACTTCTAAGGATCCAACTTCTTTAGGAACTTAAGGATCTACCCTCTCAAGGACCTATAAGGATACCATGAAGGGTTGCTTACGGATTGTACGATGTCTTTGTGTAATAACATTTAGCTCTGAAAGACTTGTTATTATGCTTCATTGCAACTATTTGAATTATTTCTAACTAACTAATCGTGAAGAGGATATTCCGAATTGAATTAGTCGTACAATTTTTAAATAATTTTAAATGAAATCATTTCAGTGTTGTTTCAAATATCTTATGAAGGCGAAAATACGAGTAAATTCGTATATTTTTGTTTGTTTAATTGTCTAAATTGGAATTCCCCTGAAATCCGGTGAAATACGAGTAAAGCTTGAGGTGTTGATATAATAGTGATAACTTCGGTAGAACCGGTACAGTGAGAAACTATGTTAGACCTCTTCAACAATATATAACATTAAAATACCTAATAAACAGGTCAAAATGTTGCAGAAATATGTGGTTCAATTCGACCCATCAGACGGAAACTTTGATTTGCTCGAGCGTGTATTTAAAAGATTTCTTCAATTTTTCAAAGAAAGTAGCTCAACGGAAGGAAACTTTGAGAACAAGGTGGTGCGATCGGCTACTTCGTTCACGTTCAAGGGAAATGTGGCTCGTGAGAACCCTCACGAATCGTGAGAAACAACACACTTTCCGCCAACAGTAACCTCGATACTGAGAAAAATGTGATCAAGTACTTATATGATAATATAACACTCAGATTCGTCTCGGAAAATGTGAAAAATGTTGAATTGTATTGAAACCGGTCGAAACGTGATAGAAGACGAGGCGAAAATTTTCGAAAAAATTCGAATTGTATTGAAACAGATCTGAACACTGAGGAAGATCAGGCGGTTATACACACCTCATAATCAACACGAAAAAAGCCTAAAATTTCGAAAAAAAAAAAAGTCGAATTGTGTTCAAACTAAAGTCAGTGGAATATTAGGCTCTTACACACACCTCATAATCGACTCGAAAAAAGCCTAAAATTTCGAGAAAAAAAAGTCAAATTGTGTCAATTCATACAAATCAAAAAACAGATCTGAACACAATGGAAGATGACACTGTGACACACAATTCATATTCGACTCGAAAAAGGCGAAACATTTAAAAAATTTCGATTTGTTATCAAACTGATCCAAACATATCGAAACTCAAAATACTACTATTATTAACTATATCATTAATTCTATTACTATATGATTCCACTCGAAAAATTAATACAACAGCTCAACAGTCAATTTACTTCATCATACGTACGAAGTAGGTACCTAAACTAGTCTCATATGTTCAAATTCGGCGGCGAGTTTATTCTTAAGCGTGACCGAGAGCCTTTATCGATAATAAATGACAATTTGAAGTGGACGAGGATAAATCCGTTTTTTCCCCTCAAATTCCTCTCCTTCGTCCCTTCGAGACCGATTGACGACGTCGCCGTCCCTATAACCCTATAAAATCCAACTAACAGTAGCCTCTCAAGAGTTCAACGTTAAGTGGAAGTTTAACCGGGATATTATAGCTGTAGACTGCCCCGGTTGTAGTGGGGAGGACGTTCTATTGAGTCCTTCTTATTGTGTACGAGATCACACGCGGAGTCCCGCTCCTGAGAAATCCGTTCAAGGGAAGACGATCGGCGAGTCAGTCGGCGTACGGGACCGGGAGAGGTCGGGTGTACCGAGAGAAAAAAAATAATACAAAAAAAAAAAAAAAAATTGAAAACGCGACCCGAGCAACGAACGGTTCATCAGCCCCTAACAGTAGTAAAATCTCTATAAATCTACCAATAAATAACCTCAGTGAGTCGCCTTACAATATTGTGCACTAGTCAATGTGATGTCAATGGACCAGTTATCAAACCTGAATTATGCCACCAGTTTCTTGTAAGTAGATCATTTATTTTGTTTCCCAATTACTTACCTTGACATGTCTGCTCTCTGGTACCATCATTTTCTACACTATTATTTATTTATTTATTTATTTTTTTCAATTCGAAATACATGACAATCAGAGAAATCTACTTTTGCACTCAAGGACGTTTCCGGCTCTTTCCTCCTTCAAACTCTTTAAGCGAATTTTCCCACAACTATTTACTATTAGCGAATTCCAAAATTGGATCCAAAATTGTTGAAACTCGAATTTCCGAAAAATGATCATACCCAAATCGGTTCCAGACCATCCTGAACTGCCAAAAGACACCAAATATCATATACACAGGGTGTATCGCAAGTAGATGATAATACACGAGTAATTTACAAAAAACTAAATTGAATTAAATTCAATTTAGTACCTAAACAAATTTTATTCTAGATAAGATCCCACAAAACAAGCATGACATCAGTTTTTTTCCCTTCCCATTCCAATTGTATTCCGAAATTAGGAGATAACTGCAGTTTTGAGTAGGTTCACCGTTGGAAAGGTAATTATATCTCAAAACTTTTGTGAGATTCGGCAGCTTGCAGGAGAGCAGTGACCCCCGAAAATTTGTCGTTAACTACACTTTTTTTTTTTTAATTTTCTTGATCTACTATCGCGGTTCAAAAAGAAACTTGTGAACATGAAAGTGCATTAGACATGAAGAAAATTTAATGCTGATTTCAAAACTGTAATGGAACGTCGAAATAAATGTGGGAAAGCAGTGAAAATTGAGGTTTCCAATAAAAAACACGGTTTTCTCAAAATAACCTTTGAAAGGAATGGGATAGAAACATGCGGTTGGCGACGTTTAACTACATTTTTGATGTAGGAAGGGGAATTATTAAAATTCCAAAATGAAACAGTCTCACAAGTCACACCTCATTTTAAAGGGTTTTTTACGCTGAACAAGATGGTGTAATCAGAATTGCGGTATCCTAATTCGTTCTAAAACTGGAGCACTTTGAAGATGAAGAAACGTGGTTGATACTTGAGATGTTCTTCATGGACATCAAGTCCTTCAATAAAGACATTTTACGTAAAACCAGTCATATCCTCGAAAATTCGCTCATATAGCCATTTCAAGTCTTATTTCAGTAAGACATATTTTTCATGTAGACTATTTGTTTGGCTTTGAAAAATGGGTTTTATTCAGAAGTGATACTTGAATCCTTCGTTAAGATGATTTTTCGATAAAAGCCAAGTGGGCTGGCGGGAAGATCGGCGGTAGGTACGGAGGCTCATTCAAGATTCAATGTGACGCCAAAGGACATGACTGGGGTTTCGGACAAGAAGGTCTCAGCCTGTTGGTTTGGCTTAAAGCTTTCATAGACTCGCACTAAACCTTCGCTCATCTGGAAAACCCCAGAGAAGGCTTTACGAGATCAAAAATTGATCCTTGGGTAGGTACCATTTTCGTCCAATATTGAATCAGAGGGAGATTCGTATCGATTAAATGCCGGAAGAGGTCGGAGAAGATCTGCCCTGTTAAGGTAAAACGCCTCAAGTCAAAATTCAAAACATTGCAGTAAGTAATTCGCCTCAAAGTTTTTCACTGAAACCTTTGATCTAAGTTGACTGCAACTCTTATAATGACAACCATTTTTTTTTTTTTTTTTTTTTGGTGAGATACCAATATGACTTCCACGGTGAAAACAAAACTCGCAAATTAATCGATTAATTGCAGTTGAGGCGATTTTGAAATTTCCAGCTTCCGTTTTGGGATTGTTGGTTTAGGTAAAATGCCTCAACTTGCTCGTGAGGGACTCACATTAACGTAAACAACTCAATCAAACGGATGTTTTGTTAGGAAAATGTTTTAAATTTTTTAAGGTAAAACGCCTCATCCTAATATTTTGGTGAGTTGTGGCGTTTTATGGTTTATGGTCAGAATTTCCCTCCCCCCTTCCGGTTCTAATTTAGTAATTTGGACTTCACCATCGAAAAGGCCAGGTCCAAAATAGGGGGATTTCCGTAAAAACCCTATTTTCGTAAACATTGCACTTGAGGCGTTCGAGATGTATAATCACTATAATAAATGTGTGGATATTGCTGATAAATGTGTGGATATTGTTGACAGACGATGACAAGGAGCGGTGGCCACCTGAGGAGCCCAAGTGCGAAGACGGTCAGACACAGACGACTCCTACGTCAGAAACTGAAGATAACGACGGACCACTTTCAGGTAAGTGGAGAAGGGAAATTCAAATAGCTGCGGTGAAAAAGTATTGATCATTCCAGATGTCTCCAAATGTTTCTCATAATGTATTTAATCAAGCCCAAGACATCACAGTGCCATTCATGGACATCGTGCATAGGGGAAAGGCATATGGTGCCCTGCTAGGTTTACATCGAGCGGAAAAAATGACGTCTGCCGTCTGGTGAAATCCACGAGGGTTGACAGTATTTTTTCCTACATTAAGCTTTGGCGTCACGTTGATGACCCAATAATAAATAAACCGAAAACATTCTCTGGTCTTCCATCGTGGGAAAAATTATAATTTAGAAATTAGAAAGAACATCAACGATATGCTGGGTTGGTTGAAAACGTCCAAAGCAACATGGCGGATAAACTCACTGGGAAATCTGGCACAGATATCTGGAGATTTTGCAAAACTTCTGTTTGTTTTGGTTAAAAAAATTGACACAGCAATAGCCGAACTGGATTACTTCAAAATGCGAGCTTGGCTTTACTATGGGATTTGGACATAACCTGAACTATCTACTTGGCCTATCAGTTGATTTTTTTGTCATGTGAATTTTCCGATTTCCACAGAGGTGCCAGAGAAGAAAGAACGATACATAGTCGAGACGATTACAATGACGACAGTAACCGAACGACGGATCATCAGGGAAGCAGAAGAGGCTGAGGGCGCTGGCGTCCTGCCTCATCCGCTGTCCCACACGATGTCCCATTCAGCGTCACACCCTGGGTCTCACAAAGACGGAGGAACGACTCATCTGTCGTCGACGAACCTCACGTCGAAAGACAAAGAGATGACGTTGACTTTCAAACTTGGCTCGAACAGTCTCAAACCCAATTCGGCCCTGAGGCAGTTGTTCCCGAGGATCGCGTCTCCGCCTCCGGACAAATCGCCTGATTCCGGTAAGTGCTGCCGGCTGTCTAGACTTCCCCTGGGACTCGGTAAATGCCAAAAAATAGTTATAATATATTATTTATTTATTTATTGGCACAAACATAAAAGAAACAGACAAAATGAAGACTACATGGCTGACGCTAACGTTAAGATTTAACCTTCTTGTAAACTGCTTCACTTCAATATCCATACATTTGATTATCATACTTTCAAGTGCGAGTTAAGTCCGTTTTCTTTCAGTAATCCCTGCTAAGTCTGCACTATTGACTAGCTCTGCTCCAGTCAAATAAGTAGGTACCTCAACAATCGTGAATAGCATCCTGGCAGTGATATACGCACGTGTAAGACCTAAAAGTAGCCAAGTTGTAAGTACTATTTTCTAAGCGCGCCGCTGTCTTTCAACTCACGCATTTCCAATAGATATGAACACCTCTAAATCCCTCTCACGAAATAAGAACCCCGTCAAGCCTCAAAAACGATATCCTTCCATCCTTTCGCCCTTTTATGAACAGCGAGAGGGAAGAAAAAATATATTGAGCCATCCAACCCTCATCTCTCCTAATCCGAAAGGCCAGCAACATCCAAAACCTTTCCGCTCATCGGAAGCGTTTTCTGTAACCGTTTTCTCACTCTTTTTTTCTCTCTTTCACAGTTGTTTCCATCATCATTCTTGAGAGGAAGAGAAATTCCCGGTGAAAGAGCGGATATGGGAGGGAGAAATAAACGGATTTATTTGCAAAAGTCGTCACTCCTTCATATCCGAGATTGTTATTGAAAATAGAGTAGAGGGACGTTTGTGTAAAGCCACATCCACAATAGGATTCGCGTGATTATGGCGGAATAGTGTGAAAATCTTGGCTCACTGAGACGTTTTTTGAGCTATCTCAAGTTGGTACCACATTCGCAAGCTGTGAATCACAGGTGTGGTTATTACAATATAGTTAGAGTTGAGCCAATCAGATCGATTGTAATTAGTCGCCAAAATCGGTATTACATTTTTAGCGTCAATTCGATTACAAGTTCTGCAGGAGGATCCTTTACATCGACGTGCAAGTTGAAGGATGTTGAAAGCAGTGATTCAGCAACAGTTCACACTTGTCAGGCAAGGCTCGCTTTTGATCGGTGCAATGTTGAAGTAATCCACCTGTTCACACTCATCAGGCAGGTTCCGTTTAAGGTCCTTGCACGAACCTTGCCGGGTCTATCGAAAGGGGAGATCAAAAGGAAGCTAGCAATTTCCAGAAGTCGTAGGTTTTCATGCAGAAATATTGGTGAAACTTTGTTTCATCCTCCAACAATCCTCGGAATAAAGTATGAAATCTCCTTCCTGTTTCCTTTCATTCAGAATATTGTGGACCCACAGACGTTTTCTCCCCCTCGTCATCGAGTATGATCGCGTCGTTGTTGTCCGCATCTTGAAAGAGCACTATTGAACGAATGCCCTGCCCGCCAAGTATGAAACGGCCTTTAGCGAGCTATACCTGCCAGGTTTTTTCACGATTTTTCACCACCGATCATCGATTTTTCACAATCGATTGAGAAGCTCCGATTTTTTCCGATGATCGATTGTTAGGCCACGATGCATCTAGGAACGCGGTAGCGTTCCGCCCCGCCAAGCAAAGAAGTTGAGAAAACGAACGGTGCCGAGTGTATATTTACCGGACGTCACGAAACGCGTTTTCGAGGTATCCATATCTCGGCTCCTATTTGACCGATCAACTTGAAAATTAGTGTGGGTCTTCTTTGAATGTATATTAGAAAGCCCTGAAAGTTTCAAATCGATAGGTCTAAAGGGAGCCGAGCTACATAACTTCAAAAACCCGGTTTTTCGGCCTTAGATTGTTCTTCTCCTTCTTCTCCTCCTTGTTCAGACAGGCAAGGCTCGAGCCTCTCCACGTTGACCGATTGACTTGAAATTTTGCACAGAGCTTCATTTAACCTTGAGACAGAGCCTTATATAAGATTTAACCCATTATCTCAACCCAAAAAAGTTTTAGAAACAAAAGAACAGAAACCTTAGGAAAATTCTGTCCACTTTGACGAGTCTACAGCCTGGGTAAAAGGACCAATCGACTTGAATTTTTTTACATACCTTCTTTATAGCATGGGACAGTGCCATTTGAACGAAATAAGCAATTATCTCAACCCAAAAAAAAAATTAGGGACAAAAAAACTGAAATTTAGGGTAATTTAGGCTAATTATGGCCATATCTCAGCTCCTTTATGACCGATCAACTTGAAATGTGGTATGGATCTTTTTGGTGTGGATAATAAAAAGCCCTGAAAGTTTCAAGTCGCAAGGTCTAAAGGGAGCCGAGTTATATAACTTCAAAAACCAATTACCATGTTTTTCTACTTTTTTCAGTCGGTCAAGGCTACAGCCTCAACACCTTCGCCGATTGACTTGAAATTTTGCACGGAGCTTCGTTTCAAGTGTAGCAAGTGCCTTTTGAAAGATTCAAGTCGATATCTTTAAAGGGAGCCGAGTTATATAACTTCAAAAACCTGGTTTTTCACCCTTACCTGTTCTTCTTCTCCTTAATCAGTTAGGCATTTCCACCTTCACGGATTGACTTGAAATTTTGCACAGAGCTTCGTTTCAACATCAGACAGTGCCTTTTGAAAGGTTTAACCCATTATCTCAACCCAAAAACTTTTAGAAACAAAAAACTGAAATTTAGGCTAATTTTGGCAACTTTGACGAGTCTACAGCCTGGGTAACCGGACCAATCGACTTGAAATTTTGCATAGACCTTCTTTATAAAATGACCCACTTCAACAACAAAAAGATGTGATATCCCCCCAAAAAACACTCCGTGTAAAAATCACCCCGCCTCGCAAATATCATTCTTCAGAGGCCGGAAAAAGTTATGATATCCACTTTCCCCGCCCGCCCTTTTCCTCATTAAGGAGCTAAGTATAATGAAAAGCTTAACCACTTCACAAGCACCGTACCCCTTTCGAAATCTCCCCTTGGCGCTATTGCGAGACGTTTTTATTACTTCCACAAGCAACTAATACTTGATGGTGGTTAACGTTTTATACAAGTATTATGGATGCTTAGACGATCAGGCAAGCTGTCATTGCAAACAACCTAGTACTTACATTAGACTGGCATTTCTCAGACAAGACTGATGTTACATGATCTGGCATAAGAAAGGTGACTATAATTAAAATTTAGAGATCGACAGCTCTTGTGTGCCCTACAATTTATAAAATTTATAAATTCGGCCATATATTTAATATTCAAGTGTTGATTGGCCGTTTTCGAAAACAGGAAAGCAAAAACACCAAGAACTTTCAACTACCGGGTGATTTTCATCTGGAGGAACAAACTCGGTACTCGGAGTTAGTTACGGGTTTTTGTGGGACCAGGGAGAATCGATCGCATTTCACCCAACCCACATGCGGTTGTACTGAAAACCCTCGTGCTCTCCAACTTGCCAAGTTCCGTGAAACGGGTCTAAAAGGGATGCGCTCCTCACGGGAATCCTCCACTTTTGAGGAACTCGGGTAATTCAAACTATTCCGAACTGGAGACGTGTCAGGTTCCCCTACCAACAGTGTTACTTTGCGCAATAATTTGTTAAATAAAAATACTTAACTTCAGTCAGGAATCGATCCTCACTTATACTTACTTGTATACAAGCTGAAAGGTTTCCTATGGAGATCCTTGAATATCATTATTGTAGAGATGCCATTTCAATACCAAACACATAAGTAATAATGATGATAATAAAAATGTTTTATTGTGCAGAAGATCTTTTACAGTCCAATAGGGAACGCCACTGTGTCAGAGAATAATTCTTTGGTCAAAAATCGAAAATTGGTGACTCACAAGACTTGTAAAACGAGTAATTTCAAACGAGAAAATTTTTGTTCAACTACCAGATTGAACTGAAGAATGGCGAATTTGAACTTTTCCCGCTCAACGTGCTCGGACAGGGTTGTAGTTGATACAGCAGCTGATAGGGGCAGGCAGGGGTGGTTTTCAGGAGCCAATCAGAGGCGGTTTACAGAGCCGGTCTAAGTACTTACTGCTCTACGATTGGCCTTGGGAGGTAGATGACGTACATTGCTTCCCTCTTCCCCCCCCCCCCCCAATATGACTTCAAGCCTCTCCAGAAAAACAAGTACTTCCTTAACAATTTGTTTACCACTGTCTTAATTATTCTGAAGGTGAGTTCTTCAAAGGAAAAAAAATTTTAAAAATCACTGTCATTCCCTATTGTACACAGGGAATAACCGGGGAGGGTATACGAATTTGTTGTTGAATTAGACAGTGAATTAACATGAAAAAAACTCTGCATACTCTTGACACAAAGGTTTATTATGTTCTTTGCGCAGATCACCCTAATCTAATTAACGAAATGATAAATGAATCTGAAAGATCACTGGGCTAATGCCCTGTAAATTATATCATCACTCACCGGATATTCCAGAAAAGCCGCAAAGATGAATTATGTTGTTAATCCGCAAATAAGAACACTTTTGGTTAAGAATTTGAGATCAATCTATTCGTGGTACGTGACAAAGGAGAAATGAGGAAAATTTCCTCAGGAAATTCCGAAAAGGGGTTGCCATGCAACTGAATATTTTAGACTGCGCATATGTGGGTACTGGATCGTCCATCTTCCAACAGAATCTGTAGCTCAACATCCAAATTTATTTTTTGTTTAAACAAATATGTATTGTTTAAACAATTTTACAATCATGAAACCGAGTGAGTATTGCATTGTCATCCATCTGCGACCCATGTTTAAAATTTCAAGTCTCTACCTCTACATCCAAATTAAATTTGTTTTAAACAATTTTACAGACAAGAAATCGAGTGAATATTGCATTTTCATCCAGTTCTGACTTATATTTACAATTTCAAATCCGTAGCACATCGGGAACATGAAAAACAAGTAGGTAGGTAGTGAAAATTATTATTAATTATTGTCAGTTATTAATATTGTTTAGGAATTATTTTCAATAATGATTGATAGGTAATTATTATTAATTGGGTAACTCTATATCTGAAAACCACGTGTTTTTAGAATCTAGACCGTACAGGCTGCCGCATGATTCATCTTCCATGTTGGCGAATTTTTGATTTGCCCCAACTTTGAGCCGTCATTGCGAAGAACGGCTGGTCGTACAAAGCTGCAGATGATCCTAAAAAATAAACTCTATGTAAGGGTGATTCTCAGTTTGAGGGACAATCGAAGGTTTGGAATTTCAAATTTTATTTTGCTCACCTAAAATTCTGCATTTTTTAAGAATAGTTTTAGGAATCATTCTAAAGGTACTGTGATGAGCCATCACGCATGAATTTCATTTCTGTCCTCAAAAATGCATTTTCAAAATTTCGTAGACCACGACAATGAGAGGTGCCCATGACAATGAGTTTTCCTTCCCTAGTGACGTTAGAATAGTACGTAAGGGTGAAGATATTATTAACACAATGGCAACAATATCAATAAAATGTTTTTGTATTAAAATAACGAACACAAATATAAATGTTTACAAAATACCATACTTGAACACCATTACCCTACACTTTGAAAAAATATTTCAATTATTCTCAGTCAAACTTATCATAATTAAATCTCAGTCTCACTCGTAGAAGTAGGTAACAAACTTTTCAAGTTGTACAAAAACTAGACAACAGGAAACTTTGAACAAAATATTCGCTAACAAACTCTAGAAGGAAATTCCTACGTGCAAGTAGGTACCACAGCAAAAATTGTGAGTTTTGAATCCTCTCCAATAAGTTTCAGATTTGATTAAAATTAATTATCACATTTTTTCTCAAATATTGAAGATATTTAGCTTCGTCAATCACCACGAGTCGAGGACAAATAGAACGCGGAGCGTTTATTTTACAGAGAATCATTCTGCAGGTAACCAGTTGACGGAGAGGTGGGTTAGGCCAGAAAAATTGATTCTTGCCTTTGTTGTTCATGCAATTGATCGTCACACATTGCATGATTCGATTCACGATAAGGAGTTGATGCAATGCCATCTTCACCAATTGATGATGTCGTGGAATCAGGGGGGGGGGGATTCATCTCTTAATTTTTTTTTAGATATTTCTTTCGGTCGTAATACTTTTTGCTGCTTGCTCTCCACTTCTTCCTTTGTTGCCTCTTCTCCCTCTTTGACATTTCCTTTATCATCTTCAGTTTCTCTGACCTCTCATCCCTCTCACACCTAGCTTTCCTCTTCATCTGGTCCTCTGCTCTCAACTCTGGTGCACTTCCTCTCTTCTCTTCCTTTCCGCTTCTTTTTTCTTCTTCAGCCGTTCTGCATCCGTCATTTTTGTCCGACCCATTTTTTTCTGTAATGAAAGAGACAGTATTACTTCATTTTTCCTTTTAAAAACCAATGTAGCAGTATGTTAGGTACTAATTATTTACAGAACGTTGAACCGTAAACCTGGGGAGCTTAAGAATCAATAGGGAAATTTCTTTCCACATTATCTTTCCCTATTCCAACTTTTATATAGAGAAAATTCATTAGGGAAAGTGCAGAAAGCATTTTAATACCGAGTTACTTCAAATTCTAAGCATTTTTCTCATTGGTATGGTCTTTCCTCATTGTCGTGGCATTTAAAGTGGCCACTACAATGAGATACCAAATCGCCATGACAATGAGAAATTGACTTCAACCTTCGGCAGTTTGGAGCCTAATCAACCCTTTTTGAAACTTGATCATGCATTACGTTAGGTTCTTGAATCTCTATCCCAACACGTGGAAAACAAATTAATAATCAGTTCATTAGGCATTGATTCTCAAACCCATAACAATGAGACCTATGAAGGATACACACCTGTTTGTTCCACGTTTCTCCTCGATAGATGAGCACCGACTGAACAAGATGGCGAAGACACAGCGTGTCGTTCAAGGGCAGAGTTTTCATAACAGAAAAAACTTTGAATTGACCTAAAATTCCCTCTTTTGAGTGAAATACGATGTTATCAATCTCACCCATGACAATGAGACAACAAGTTAGGGACAAACTTTGCGATCTCAATTCATGAAGATAATCTCAAAAGTAGTCCCGTCCATAAGCACAGTACTATCCAACAACTAATTCTGAAAAATAAAAATGCAACTTTTTCCGGCAAAGCAATCATCAAGGAAGGTGGAGGTTCGAATAACGTTCGAAAGTTGACCTGGGGACAGGCCACGACAATGAGATTTGAGGTATATATGGATAAATTAAAGGCATTTGAAATGACGAAAAACGACTAGATATTATTGGGATAAGTAGGCCAAGTAACCACACTGATATCGCAAAAAGAAATATTTGGAAAAGTTGGACTGCCACTTTTTTATCAACGAAGGACAGCGATTGTCCCTTAAACTGAGAACCAACCATAAATGTGAGCCGAAAACTTTGTGAGCCGTTTTACATGAATTTTTCGATTTTTTTGAGATATGAAATTTTCAAAATTTCAAAATTCGTTTTGAACTCCTTCCCGTTGACCGAATGTTATGAAAAGTTTCAAGGATCATTGTGGGGTTGATCCGAAACTGTAAAAAAAAAAAAAAAAAAATCGTAATTTTAGCTCAACGCTAACTGGGCAAAGTGCAGTGGACAGCGGAAGGTCGGATTTTTTTTTTTTTTTTTTATTCGATTTTTGGAATCTACGTATCTTGAAACGTAAACCCACAAATTTTGAGGGGGGTAATTTTTTTTCTTGGTCGATTACAAAGGTTCATTATCGAAAATAATAAGGCAAAATTAGTTAGTCTAATAATATTTAGTGAATTCTTTTCATTCATCGAAACCACAGATCTTTCTTTGACATTGAAGTATGTAGGGGGCTCCTTGATTTCTGATCCCTATCCAAACCGCAATAAATAACACAAATCTTGATGAACGTGTAAGTAATATAGGTGTTTGGCCTGGTAGGTAGTAGTTATTATTGGCCTCGATAGAGTGCTCACCATGACAGCTGGTGGGTTCGACCTGTGTCCAGTCTCCCGCTACATCTGATCCATGTGACCCGCTACTGTGATCCATGCACTGATAACCCATTCTTTTTGTAACCTACACAGTTGACATTGAATCAATATCAATATTATTGATATTATTCAAGTACATGTACATTGAATCAATGTCAATATTATTGATAATTTGCTGTATTGTCTGTTTGGAGGGTTGTCGGAGGTGGTAAGAAAAGGAGAAGTTTTTCCGAGCTTTCGGCTTTAATAAGCCATCTTCAGGGCTGCAACATATATGGAAACAATACCTACGTAAGTCAACAACTGTACCTACTATTAAATTAATTGGAATTGTAAGTTGATGATACCGACAACGGTCAAACCTACAGCAGATGTCATTATATGTTGCAGCCCTGAAGATGGCTTATTAAAGCCGAAAGCTCGGAAAAACTTCTCCTTTTCTTACCACCTCCTACAACCCTCCAAACAGACAAAATATTATTGATATTATTCAAGTACATGTGCTCTCGTTGTTATCCGTTTTCATCGGAGTTATAATACCATCAACATTTGTCATAATAATGAAAAAAAAAATCAATAATTGATGAGAAAGTGGTAGTAATAATTACTTAACTACAATAATTACTACACCATTAATAGCACAGGTATAGTGTCAGCCAAAGGCCTCTTTCCATTCGGCAAGTAGGGAGAGGGAAAGAATATAATTCCAGCAGCTCTTGGCAAGTTTCCTCAACGTTCCAAAAGTTGATTTTCTGAAACTGACGAAAAGGAAACCAGTACCCAGGACTTGCCACGAGGAGGCGGCTGCAGTCAAGTCCCTTCCTATTTTATATAAGGGGCCCTTTGAAGGTACGATTAGCCGGTTTTTTCACGAGATATTTCTCCTCTTAGGCTTCACTACTCGTCTGACCGTAGCCAACTTTCGGATTCTTAGCCCTTCGTTGAAATTAAAAAGAAAAAATCCACAGTCATGCAGCATGGGCCAAATCAGTTGTTATAAATCAAATCGAGCTTTCATGTCGGATAGGCGGTGCCTGCCTTAAACAGCCGCCACTGCTATGACTTTAGGGATGGAGATGTTACTAGTATAGTCATAATTGAGGCGTTTGCTATCATGAAAAGCTGATTCCATTTTTGGAAATTTTACAGTCGAAACAAAAATCTCTCACGTCCAGAGAGCTATTTTTTTTTTTTTTAAATTTTAATTGTAGATATAACCGCCTAGAATTTGATTAGTTTTTCATTTTCATTGCAGGTGCATTACCTTGGGCGTAATTGCACTAATTAGGTTGGAATGAGCTAATTTTGATGCAAAAAACACATTGAACAAATTATTACCTGAATTACTTGTGGGAAATTGGTTTTTTCCAGTTCAGCAGTTAATATTTGTGTCTTTACGAGTTTTAAATAAATGAAATCCACTTAACTTTTTCAAATGATCTAAAATTTCACGGTTGAGACATGGAACAGAATGTTTTTTTTTTTTTTTTTTTTTTAATTCATCAAAGAAAAATAACTTTGTAAACAAAATGCAGAAAGCAAGGAGAGAAAGCTCCTGGTGGGAGATGACAAAAGCTTGGAATGATCTGGATTTGACCCTTTCGTCTAGTTTTGTTATCAAACGCCTCATTTCTTCAGTTCTGGCCTTTACATTTGATTTCTCTTCACACCCCATCTCATTGAGAGTTGCGCTAAGTCACTGATTAGTGGGAATTCTAGCTTTTCCTAGGAGAATCAGCATTAAATGCTGATGAGTGAAGTGGCAACAAGGCGTACCTACCTCAAATGGGGCTGAACAACACGGCCTACCTGAGATAGGGCTAGTCAACATAGCCTACCTCAAATAGTACAGAATAACCTGGCCTAACTGACATTTTTGGGCATATTGACTTTTTTTAATCAGCGGGATTCAAATTACAATTATTCATTATCCCTCTAAGTTGTCTGTAAAGTATATTGGCACCCAGAAGTGTCTATAGTTGCAAACCTTCACGTATATGTTCCCAAATTTTAGAAATAAACAGTTTTTTGTGTTTTCTGTGAATTAAAAAAAACCACTTAGGTCATGTTGTACAGGCCATTTGAGGTAGGTATCTCTTTCTTCGGGTTAGGCGGTGCCTAGCTTGCCTACCCTGAACAGCCGCCATTGCTATGACCTTAGGGATGGAGATGTTATTAGTGTAGTCACAATTGTGGCATGTGCAATTTTAAATATGTATTTCCTTTGTATGAATTAAATAAATAAAAAATTATAATATCGTATTTCAGACGACGATTCTCTCCAAAGCAACCTCATCAAGCGGACGATCGAGCGCAACACGCTGCGCCGCAGCCTCGTCCGGTATCCGGACATCCGGAAAAGAGCGCAGGCGAAGAAAAACGAAAACAGCCTCGTCGAGAGGATCAAAAAATTGACGTGCGACATTGACGACGACGACACGACGTCAACGCCGCCCGCGAGGAGCTCACCAACAGGCGAGGAGTCCAAAGAACAGAGTCATATCCAGGGGTCGACGGCTGTCATTGAGAGCAGCAAAGTCCCCGCGTACAGGTCAGTTGATTTTTATTTATATTTCTGCCAACGCTGTCCTACGTGGTTAGAGTAGGGCGTTCTTATACGAAAATTCCTAGTTTCCTAATAATGGAAGTTTCACTAATTAGTTTTTATTTAAATAATAATTATTATTAGGGTGAAGCGGGGCAAGTGCGACCCCTTCTCACATTAGTTCAACTTTAGAATGCTACTGCATCCCAACTCACAACTTTTACGCCTTAGCTTTGATTTTTCTAAACAAGTGAATCATTTCTGAACTGATTGTTGTAGAAATGACTCAAATTGGTTAAGTCTAACACAAGATATATCCAAAAATGAGGGCCGAGATTTATGTGACTTTTAGGGTGCCAGCATCGGAGTGCCAAGTAACGTTACATAGAAGTGGATCAACTACAGAAAAAAACATAGACAGCGATTTACAATAGATTCGTCTATAGGTACCCAATAAATCTGATTTTAGAACACAATATCTGAGGACAGGCTCTCTATGGATTGTTTGAACTTTGAAATAGAGAAATTATAACGTCAAATTGTGTTTTTGGTTTATTATCTTCGATAATGAACTATTGGAATTTTTTTTTTTTGGGTTCTACAGGAAAATAACGGATATTTTTATCAGAAACAAAGAGCCTCATCCAGTTGTGCTTCAAGCTCCTACGTCAGTAGAGCACCAGTACCCGTACTATCAGCCCTACAACCCGCCGGATCTGGGCAACGGGCTGCCCAAAGCCCGACAAAACCACGAAGCTCGGAAGCAGTTCTTGTCGTCCCTCGCTCCGCTGACTGCTTGCGTCAGCAGTAATATCGGTAAAGCTCTGCTGATTCAAGTTTATTCTCCCCGCAGACTGGAAGCATCTCTTGCTGTGTACTTCTTATCTGCAGTGGTGTTGAAGTAAATTAATCAAACTATAGTTTTTAGACAAACAATACTGTTGATGGAACAGACACGAATGAATATTATATTTTTATAAAAAAACTCAAACCCATATGGAACAAGTGGTTCACAACAGGTGAACCATGTGTGAATTTTGAACTGGAAGCCTAAGGCCCAACTGGAACATAAGCAGCAATCTTTATATTGAGCCTTGGCTGTTTCTGCAAAAAAAGCACACTTTAGAATACCTGCCTGCCTGTATGCTCCAATACGACTAAACACTCAATCAGTGAATTGTGCATTTTTCAGATGATGCTCCAGGATCGCGAGACAGCACTAGTACAGTGGACACAGAGTACAGCTTGGGTGATATTGACGACGTGCTCAAGGTAAGTTGGAACTTCATCTCCTACATTATATTGGCCATTTAATAAATTTAAATAATTGAAGCATTCAAAGATGGACGATTCCCATTGGAGCTAAAGCAACTATGCGCAGTATCAATTGTGAAGGGAAGAACCACAGAAAAGATCAATTAGGCAAAATTGAGATTAACCAAGAATTTTGATTTGACCCAAAATAAATACAAAATTTAATGCGTTTGGTGATATGTGATATCATATCACTGATATGTGCAAAATGAGTGCTAGTGAGTCAGTGGAATGTATCATTTGCAAATGTATGTGATAATCAATATTGATAATTAGTAGTTAGTCAGTCTCAAATCAACCAATTACAGAGGGTGACTACACAAATTATGGGACTAACTCAAGGAATCAATTCTACAGCTAATTTGCAACAAAAAGTGCCTCCTACAATTTTTTCATTACTCAATTAAAAAACCAACTTTTTTCACTTTTAAGATTTTTTTCATGTTTTCGACCTTGTCTTAGTAAAAGGGCTCTATCTCCCTTAAATTATTATGGATGGAACATAGTACTTTGTTTTCCGAGATATGGAACGGTTGGGACTGTTCAGAGAGTGTCACCATACGATTCAGCGTCAAAAAATGCCTAAATTGCGATACCGAATTCATTTCCATGAAGCAAGTTGGCTTTTGGTGGAAAACGTTGATTTTCACCTGAAAACCCACGTTTTTCAGGACTTAAAATGTCATTTTCTCCACCAAATTTCACTGTGAAAAACATCTTTTTCATACCTTCGGAAAGCTGGGATTCTGGGCAAGTTTTTCCGAGGAGTGCACGCCGAAAGAACCCAGTAGTGACCCCGCCAAAAAACGAAACAAAACACGATGATTTTTAAGAAATCTTCAAATTTTGGACTTTGGCCATTTTTTCATCAATTAGGACCGTCCTAAAAAAATTGGATTTTATATCAGGAAGATAGCTAATCTAATGCTCTTTCCAACGGTATCCTTAATTTTTATTTTACACATAAATTTAAGGGAGTTAGAGCCGTTTTACTGTATAGGGCACACAAAATGTTAAGTAGCTATCATAGATAATAGAGTTTTTGCATTTTTCTAAAACTATTTTCTGTGTCCAGGATCAAAAGCCCCAACCAGACATAGTCGTCGGGACACCAGGCAATGAAAGCGACGAGTTGGCGCTATTTGTGCAGCAAGACGCCTCGCGAATCGAAAGACTGAGGAAAAGATACAGTTCCGGTAATGAACGTGATTTGATTCCTTGAACCAAATAAAAGTCAGAAGTATCACAGGACGTGAAACTCGATGATGGATAATATGATTCTATCACATCCACGATTCGAATGTTGCTAGAAAAACGAGTCAGAGTCTTTCCGCGTCACCTCAATCAATTTCCCTCTTTTTTTCGTCCAAATGTGAATTACTTCCTTATTCGTTAAAAATTGCTATTATTGTGGTAGTATTAGCTCTTCGTCCATAAAAAAGGCAGGGGTCATATTTCATCAAAAGGGGAATTTTCTCGTGATGTGGAAACGTTATTAAGAACTAACCAGAAAGCCCTCCAGTCGCCATCATAAAATTACAATTTTGTATTAGGTTTCATACACTCGGCGTACAGAAGATATTCTGAGAAACTTGGGCGGGTACCTCTTAATTAACCCTTCAGTCTTTTTCTTTTTTTAATTATAAATTGCATTTATTCGATAGGTACAAGTACAAGAGGTGAAGGAAAAATTGAAATCCTTAATGCGACCATCCCTGTACAAGTTAGGAAACTTGTACGAACTAAATCACGACTTGTAAGAAAACAAGAGTATTTGAAAAAATCATCTATTTCCACTGAAATATGAGTAGGTACCTACACTGTTAGACCGGTTTTGGTGATCGTCGGTAACATAACAATACCTACTGTATTAACAATACATTAATGTTATGTTACTGACGATGGTTTAATCGACGAAACCGGTCTACGGTGTAGGTACTCAAATGTCAGGGGAAATAGACGATTTTTTCAAATACTCTTGTTTTCCTTGTGATAGGCTTGAAACTGATAGTCCTGATAATCTGAGCTTAAACTCCTCTACGGGTTGAGCTTGACTTTGGTGCCACTTCGAAATTTTCAAGAACTTCAAAATTGTCGAACTTCCTCCGTTGTTTCGCTTATAACTCATAAACAACGCACCCTACCGGAAACAGCACAACGAGTCAAATTAAAGAGCATTAAATTCTGCGTCGATTGATCCCTCTAACTTTAAAGTTGATCCAATTCATAGGGTAGTAATCGACGGCTAAAAACTAGAATATTTTCCATAATATAATTGGGTAAATAACATTTCAACGCTCCTAGAAGTAAAAGCCTCACTTGACGGTGTTGAAAATAAATGCTTTAATATTCTTTTTAAAATTCTGTCTACCAATGCAACGTTTAATGTCATTCGGAAGGATATTGAACATTTGTATAGGTACCTTATAGGAGAAGAATTTTGGCCCTTTCGCAGTTAGACCACCCAGTACATTCAACAATTTGAAGGTTTGTGACGGGGGAAATCTCACTTCTATATGTAACAAGGTCTTAATTATTCGCATTTGAATGATACAATGTATGAAGGTTCAAGATGATTTTGGCAGGAAGATCCCCACACAAGGATTCAGTAAGAAATTACTGATTGGACTAGTGCTTGGTAAAACATTCGAAGGGTAGCTAAACCGACAATAAATTTCTCACTTCCAAGCACATTGGAAGAATTCTGCGCAGCTTCGTAATAATATATTATATTATCAATATGGCATTCCCAAGTCATACACTGGTCCACCATTACCCCCAAATACCCAGTTTGTGACACCTGTCCAACACTTGAGCAATCGCAGTTCGCTGAATACTCATACTGAATACTCTGGTCCAAATACTGTGGCTGAAATGTTGGGCGAAGAAAAGGCTATGTAATTGGACTTGCTAAAGTTCAGTTTCAGACCAACACCAAGCCATTCGCTAATAATAATTATTATTGATGAGAGGCAAAGCGCGGCTGCTCTCATTGAGTCGTTCGATGTTCGTTGCGAGGCAACGACAGCTGCATCATCAGCATAAGCGATGATATCTCCTTCAAGTTGAACATCTAAAAGACTGTTCATGAAGCATATAAAATTTATATTATTTATGTTATTTAATAATCTTCATACACATATTATTAGCAGTGCCTATAATAATTTCAGTTTTCTCGAATGAATAAGGCCATATATATATATTTTTTTTTTTTGAACAGCTGGGGGTTCGGACGACGAACAAGATGACTACGGGTTCAATAGGCGGCCGTCCGTACGAGGGATCAAACCGAGATTTGGATCAACGACGGAAATCCTTCAGCAGATGCAGAGCCAAATAGCTCCGCCGCTGCCTTCTGGGAGTCACGTGTCCTGGCCTTACTACCCTCCTGATGAACGCAATGGGTGAACAAATCCGCTCGTTGATATATTTATTCGTTGTAGGGCTCGTAGATTGAATTCAACTTGTAAGAATATTTGTCATGGACATTGAGTGGAGTGAAGCAAGAAAAGAGTGAAAGCTCATACTCCTCCCATTTCTAGTACATCGTCGGGGTGAATACAAACTACGCTTTACTTGTCCGCAAGTAAACACTCGAATTTGTGACAAGTAAATGGGTCTTTTCAAAATTATAGGTCATTACCAGCTCAACGTTTTTTGAACGAAACCTCGTCTTTTTTAAGCGAATTTCCGAAGAAAATTCAGCTATTGTTCTCGATCCAAAATTTTAAAATTCGAAATTTTCGAAAAAAATTCATAGGCACCAATTTTATACTCACTCATTATAGCTGAGGTTCAATATCCAATTATCGATGCTGACCTGCTACGAGAATAATTCTTTGGGTTACTCATTGATCTTAAAAATACTCTGCAAATTCTTGACACGACGTACAAAGCTGTGGAATAAACTCTATCTAAATGTGAAATACAAAACATACCGTTTGATGGGAATTTTTCGAGTTTTGAAATCTTCAAAATTACGGTTATGAAAAGTTTCGAGGATCATTGTGGGGTTGGTCGGATCCCGTAACAAAAATTTCGAAATTTTAGCTCAAAGCTAACTGGGCAAAGTGCCGCGGACGGCGTACGGACGGATTTTTTGGTTTAATGGAATTGGAATCGCCCAAAGAAAAAAAATTTTTTTATTAAATTTTCTGAATCTACGTATCTTGAAACGTACACCAACAAATTTTGAGGGGGGGTTAAAAAATTTTTTTCTTTGGGCGATTCCAATGGTTCATTATCGAAGATAATAAACTAAAAGTAAAGCTTAACCACTGGAGGCCAACATACTCAGATTACTCGTTGTCAAGACTATCTTAAGGTTTTCGAACGATTTCCAGCTTTTCTCAGGCCACTTCGAGCTTTCCCCCCTTTTAGGTCTACTGGCCTATAGGATTACGTTTGCGGTTTGCAACACACAGCATTGGACACTTACCGTTGTCAAACATTCCAGGCTTCGCATTCCCATGTTTCAACGCCCATCAGCTTACTAAAATCTAGTTCTTCCGCCTCTTCAATAATCCTTCAGGTAGCTCCCGCCTTTAAACCGCCTTTTTTGCTCTTTCAACACGTTTTCGTTTCTTTCACCCGTAAACCAGTATATACACTCGTATATAACATAGTGTAAACCTTTATACGACGTGATTGACAGGGCTCAATAACATTGGTAGTTTCTGACGTTTATACTCAGTTTGAAGGAACAGGGTTCACCAACCCACTTCCTTCCTCATAATTCTGTCTTTGAAGTTCAGCCGCACTGGGAAGTGGGAACCTGATTTGGAGCAGCGCTACTCATTTATACAGCGAGCTCTAAAAATATTAGAAAATGGTACGTCATTCCATCCCCGCTAGTGTCATTCAGAAACCAATCACTGGTCCTTTGAAACAGAGAACTTTGTTTGGTTCAAACCACTAATCTATTTCTATACTTCCTACTTAGGTATATTAAATATAGTGGAACCTACCCAGCGCCTCAAAATGCTTCATTCATTCATTCATTCACAACCATAACCTAAATATTCGACTGGGCGAATTATGATGTCACGGGGTTCAGCAGTGCCGGAGTCTACAACATTCCTCAGATATCTTACGTAAAACCAGTTATTTTTTCGAAAATTGGCTCTCATATCCATGCTGCACGACGGATTTTTCGGTTTACTATTCATGATACGTAGAATCCGGGAAATCGAATTTTGAAAGATCCGTTCGTTTGCTGTTCATTTGACCGAAACTTTGCAAATTCTTGACAAGGGTTTATCATCTTTGTACAGATCACTGATCTGTGTAGATCACACTGATCTGCATACAATATCCGTAATTGGAGAATGGGCCAACAAATGGTTAAAATAGGCGTAACTAGCTCAGTCTATAAACTAGTGAATAATGTTAATGAAAAGTATTACCTAATCTATGTACCTAATTATTATTGAATATTATTTATCAGTGGATAAATAAATCTAAATTGTTAATGTGATAAGAAGGATGGGGAGGATGGCGGCTCATTGATTCATGCAGGTCGTCAATACGTTCGTTATCTCATCAGTTACAGGAGGTACCCGGACGAGCCGCATTACTCCCAGAACGTCATCCACGTCCAGCAAGGGCAAAGCGTTCGCCTTCCGTATCAGGCCGGCCCTGTTCAAGTTCATCTTATGGGCGGACCTCAGTCCCGCCAGGTCGTCGTACGGGGTACGCAGACCATCTCTACGTACTACCAGATACCTCGGGCAGGACCTGAACAGTGAGTTCGTTACATATCAATAGAAATACACAGTAAATAGCCACTGATTAACGACCCCTACACAGGGTGTCGACAGCAATTATGGGACAAAATCAAGGAATCAATTCTACAGCTAATTTGCAACAAGAAGACAACGAAGAAACTCGTTTTTTTAAAAGAATTATTTATTTTTAAAAATCAACAATTTAATAAAAATGAGATGTCAAAAACGAGTTTCTTCCTTATCAGGGAGGCGTGGAAGTGTCACCATTCGATTCAGCGTCAAAAAATGCCTAAATTACGATACCGAACTCATCACTTCCATGAATCAAGTTTGCTTTTGGTGGTCGATTTTCACCTAAAACCACACGTTTTTCAGGGCTCAAACGTCATTTTCTCCACCAAATATCACAGTGAAAAACATTTTTTTAAACCATTGGAAAGCTGAGATTCTGTGCAAGTTTTTCCCGAGGAGTGCACGCCAAAAGAACCCCGCACTGATAGCGTAAAATACGAAAGAAAAAACGGTGATTTCTATAAAACGTTCAAAATCGGCACTTTGGCCATTTGTTTCATCAATAAGTATGTACTGTCTTAAAAAATCGGATTTTGTACCAGGAAGATAGCAAAGTCAACGCCGTTTTCAACGGTATCCTCAACGTTTATTTTTCATATTAATTTAAGGGAGTTAGAGCCATTCTACTGAGACAAGGTCGAAAACATACAAAATATCTTAAAAGTGAAAATCGGTTTTTAGTTGAGTAAGTAATGAAAAAACTCTTTTCGTTGCAAATTAGCTGTAGAATGATTCCCAAAATTACTGTAAACACCCTGTGTAATTACCCTCAGACCAGGAGCCACTAATTAGGTATAAATTAGGTACTATGCAAAATGGATTTTTTTAAATGTACATGCAAACATTAACTATCAATATTATCATCCAACTATGTATATATATTTCCCAACTGCCTAATATGTCGATAAATGCTTATTTACACAAACTTCTTCAAATCTACAATTTACCCATTTTTATGTCAATGATTGTAACCTAAAATGGTCACAATACAAGAAATTCAACGTAAAAATGTAATGAATTTAAAAATTGATATTTTGTCTGTGGGGACAGTCCTTTGCGAATGAAATCGCCCCATTGGTAAGTCAGCTGTAGTATCGAAGGAAACACGTAATTTGAACGTATCACTTGAAAGTAGTGTATCTTGACAGGGCGTTTCAAAGTTTATAGTTCTAACTTATTTTGTCGTAGTTGATTTTGTTATATATTTGCAACTTCGAACTGTACAAAAACACTCGTCCATAATCAGTTTGACAAAAAAAAAATCATTCATTGGAGTATGTAGATTATTTGTTGATTAAATAGTTCGCCAAACACATTCATGACTGCGCCATTTTAACTACTGATTGACTCGTTTGATGACCGAGTGTGGTTTTGGTGGTAGCAAAGCTCGACAGGACGATGCTGTTGATTGTAGACATTGTTGATTGTATTTGTTAGAATTGGCGGTCAAATAAATTTATCGTGTAGAGAATAGTTGTGAGCTGTAGGAGCGAACTTTGGGCGAGATCTTTTAAAAGAATCCTAGTGCCTTCAGCCACTCAAATAATATTATTCAGTGTCTAATAACTGAACATGATATAAGAAAATAGATCGTTATAGAAAAATATTTAGGATTTTAGAAGAACATTCAAAAAATCTGTTCGTACTTGAATTTATGGTGTTGAGAGGTGAGACAGTCAAGGGACAGGGTTGTCGCTCAATGGAGCATTATTGTTGTCTCCCGAGAACTTTTAACTTTTTGAAAAAAAACTAAGAATCGTAGAAAGCTCGCTCTGATACCAAATCGTAGCAAATTTAGTCTTATTTTAAAGTTGATGGGGTGATCATACCCGTCAGATCAATTCTTCATGGAGATATAAAGCGAAAACCGAAAATAGTGCGAAAATTTCATGGTTTTTCGACCATAACGGCCACTTCCCGAGGTCTTAGAAAGTTGGAAATCTGGATTATTGCTACTGGTTGACGTCCTAACAATGTCAAACAAAATCAGAATGCCCTGTTTTCATGCAAGCACGACCCCCTTTTCATGTAGGTACATCTTGACTGGACTAATAAGGCAGTGGCAAATTTCATCGCTTTTGCTCTTTTGCTACTTAGGGCCGGTTCAAAAAAACCTCGGTAACCTAACCTTAACCCAACGGTAACCCTGGGGTTCGCAACTGTAGTGTTCAAAAAACTTTTATCGGGTGGGTTTCCCTTGATAGAATCGATTATTCACGTAACGCTGCCAACTTCCATGCTTGGCATGGATACGTCAAGGAAAACTTGCATCCATCAGGCCATGGATATTATAGTTCCATATATTTCTATGGGATTTTCGGTGGGTGACAAGCGTTTCGGCAACGCCGTTGCATAAAAATTCGTGTTTATTTAGGTAGTAGTTCGTATTCAAGTTTACGTATTTTATGCAGTTTTCGTTTACATTTACATAGTTCGTATTCGAGTTGACGAGTTTCACATCCACAAAACGTTTCTTATCCATCAGGTGTCTATGTCAACTCCTTCTATGGTCATCCATACCTATATTAAATACGGCTTACGGCATAACAATCAAATTTTGATTGTTAAACCGTGGCATCCTTCAGGGAACTGTGCTAGGGCCAATTTACTTCATTGTTTTTCTGATTGGACTTCTGGAGGAACGGATGGATGGAGTAGTGTTTTCGTTTGCGGACGATACTGCAATTGTAGTCGCTGCTAAAACCTGGGAGCTAATGACTGGGAAGGCTGAGGACTGCCTCACGAAAACTGTCTCCTACATGGGGGATATGGGAATGATGGTCAATTTTGCTAAGACGAATTTCGTCGCTTTTGCTCTCAGAGAGAACGATATTCCTCGTATCTGCCCTGAAATAAGTCAAGCATCGGCCACCCGTTATTTAGGAGTGGAAACAGGCATATCAGGACGCTAGTGACGAGACTGCCTAAATCGGTTTGTATACTAGTATGTCGGGAGGTGAGGAACATTCATTCTAAGGAGGCCATAAGAATGTTTCACTTTGCCCTAGTACAACCTCTTATGATATATGACCTCCTCACAGCACAAGTCCTAGACTTTGTAGTATAACTTACCCCTGTCAATTCTTATCTGTAAATGTCTTCAAATAAATGCATATTAAAAAAAAATCCATGAATTTCATATTTTTTGGATCAGGTTTTACAAACAATTGGAGAGGTTTTTTATAAAAGCAGGATTGCCTCTTGTAGGTGACGATTTGGGGCTGTTCAGGAGGTTATGGGTCGACGTTGGACGGTTAAATCACTTTTGCCCCCCCAAAGCTGTTTGGGCTTCTTGGAGCCCCAGTTCTTCAGTTTCCCTAATTCCCCGTAGCCCACTAGCGCTCTCGACCTGCCATCTTTCTACATACAGTCGCCACTAACTCTATCGACCTTCCACTAGCACCTTTAGTTTCCCTTATTCCCCGTAGACCACTAGCGCTCCCAAACTTCCAGATTATCACACACATTACCAAATTACAACACCTACTGTAGGTAACACTATTCAGCCGACACATAATAATTCCAGAATTTTATTTCTTAATTTATAAATGCCAGTTGGGATAATATGCCAAGAAAAGGGCAAAACATAAAGTACCTATATTTTACCATCATGTGACGCCATATTTGCTCCCTCCCAAATTCCGACTTTTCCAGTTGCTATATATTGCTTTCCAGTTGTTATATAAGAGCTCCCCAGTTTTCCTATCTTTAGTTGTTCTACAACAATAAATAACCGATTTCCCGACGTAGGTAATTCGTTCATTTACCTTTCCCCATGCAATTGTACAGTAGGTTATACGGAGGGAAATTCTATTACACCATTCATATATTCCAGGTTCCCTCGAGGTCCGCTCGTCTACTACCCCCGCTCTCCGATCTGCGGGTCCCCGACGAAAATGAAGCTGGAACGAGGAGTTCCTGAAGGAGCTTCAGCTTCACCGCACCAGGAACAGGCAGCTCTCCCGCCTCCACCCGGACCTCCGGTTCTGCCTCAAGGACCTCCAGTTCCCGCTCAGACGCTCCCCATTACGGATCCTCCTATGATGTACGCGATGAACGTATGACATCAGTCTTGCTACTATTATCAGTAGCACTCTCATTCCGACGACCTCGTCTAAGAAAAAAAAAAAAACAAGGAATCATGATACAGTTTCACGCCATCGATATGAATTTATTTTACGACGAAACGAATAACAGGTACCTTCGCTATACGACTTTTTGGGTTCAACTTGATATATTTGACGTCCGACTTCCTCCATGGCCAAACGTGCATCTCTTATTAATGTGCTTTCAATTCAAGCTCATTGCAATCCATTATAATCAACACAAAATTATTCACAGTAAAGTTTAATTTCAAAAATCAAATATCGAGAAAAAATTGAAAAATTGAAGAAATATTGGGGAATTCAGTATTCCTCGAATGATCCACTGCAGCAAAGGAGTCCAAGTTCTTCCTCTTCATCACAAGGAAGGAATACCAAGTTGAATTTGCCACACGTTACTAATGAGCTGATTCCCTCCAAGCCACGTTTCCTACTAGGGATGGCCAGCCATAGCAAACATCGATTTTTCGATATTCGATAGTATCAGAGGTAAGATATCGATATTTACTAAAAACTATGTAAATAGGTACCTGAGCCCAACCGTAATGTCAATTTTCGGGGAATGAGTTTTCGACTATAGTTTTCATAGGTACCTATTTACGACACAGTCAACTTGAACACAAATTACGACACTCACCCTTATCAGAATCAACAACACAGAAGGGGATTTTCCCCTTCTTCTATCCATTTTCCTCTCCAGGCCGACGCCATGATAGACACATTTAGTGAAATTTACTCATGAAGGTTAGATCGTCCATGGAACTAGTAGAGAGCTCTACTGGTTCACCCACAACACTAAAATTCAGATTTTTTCAATCGACTCGAGAATTTTGGAAATGTTTGATATATCGCAAAGGAAAATATATCGGCAGAAATTATCGATCGAAAATATTGATACAAAAGAATATGTACTATTGATGGCCATCCCTATTTCCTACCAACAGATTTGCTTAAAGTGTATTTTAAGAAAAACAAATTGCAAAGCCAATGAGACAGACCTACAGTACTATTCACCCAATATAACTTATAAGGGACTTTTTATTAGGGGGTTTGAAGGTTATCTTGGATACGGATGTCAGAAATAAACAAATCGAAGATTTATTTTGGCAGAGTGGTTCAACTCCAGAAAATTTGGAGTCGTTAAGAAAAACGTGAAATTTGAACAATTGCAGTCGATTGAGTTCATTTCGGTGCACGAAAGCTGGATTAAGATTTCTGAATTACTAAACCACAAAAAACAACAGGATAAACTTGGGTTCTTATTGAAAAACTACAACACTCTAGCGAAAGTGTTGAATTGAAACCAAAAAATCAAAACTAGTGTTTTAAGTTACATACTACCCATGAATTTTTCCAAAGGAACTAATTATCGTAAGTATAATGTACTAAAGATTGGTTTTATATGAATGTTACTCAGGTGAAACACAATACATGACAAACTCAATAATTTAAACTAAATATGATGACTGGTTTATTGTTTGTCGATTTTCGACCACCAGGGCAATAAGACAAGTTGAAGTATTGCCACTCGGCATTTCATCGCCTGATCCCTGTCAACGCAAAACGAAATGAACATTTTCAACAAAAGGAGTCCTTGATCGAAGCGGATATTGTTAAACAAATATATACGTTGATTATTGATGAGAATTTAGATTTAGGTTGGTTAGTTCACACCAGTTCTCCACGTTTCAGTTGTGATCGAACGGGATTATTCCTGATTCATGGACGCCATTTTATGTCAGTGTTGCCAAAATTTCAATGTAAGTCAGTATTGCCAAAATACGGGCAAACCACAAGTAACTCCATTTTATGTCAGTGTTGCCAAAACTTCCATGTAAGTCAGCGTTGCCAAAATACGGGCAAACCACAAATGACGCTGAGAAGTCCCAGTGGAAACAAAAATCAAAATGATTGAGCTGTACGGTCATTAGATTTTCTACAGTATAACAACCATTCAACAGACACAACAAGACAATGGTGCCAACATGATAGTGCAACAATATAAAACGACCTGGCAGGTTTTTCGTATTCCAGTATGAAAAATCTTTCAAATACACCAGTGAAAGAAATGAAACGATTGAACGAATCAACATCATCTTTTAAGACATGTAGAAAAGAACGATGATTGATGAAATAACACCATTAACATCGAGTAGTGATTAATTGCTATTAGGGGTGAAGGTTGTCGAAATAGTATGAAATGATCTGTTATTTCGATTGCTTTACATTACGCATGTTGACAGTAGTATCGCGCTGTTTTTGGTATTGTATGAATTTATCACAAGTCATATTAACCACCTGAATTGATTTTCGATCAATGGGGTCTGCGCTTGATTTTTTTTCAAGAATTTTTATGGATAGAGAATCACTTCAAAAACGTAAAAATGGGAACCATTCGTCAAAATTAGTTTACTCTTACTTTTCATGGGTAGAGAAACATATTATGTTTCTCTACCCATGAAAAGTAAGAGTAAACTTTATTATTGATCATGTTCGTATAGGTAAACAGTTTACTATTGAGTGATCTTTGTTCGATAATACACAAATGATGAAAAGAAACTGTTTAGAGAAACTGTTTTTGACAAAAACTCAAATGGTTGGTTAAACCTGAGTTAACCTCATCCAGACTAGGCCCAGACACTTGATCAAACGTTGGATTTGGTAGCACAGAAAAGACTTTCACAGGTTGCAAAGGGTTTCTCAGATTACTAGAACACTCCTGTATAGTCATTCAGGATCAACATAAAACTCAAAATAATTATATAAGGGAAATTATTTGCCAACAATTTTCGATGAACCTCTCAAAGAGAAAGAACTAGTCAATTTGCTTCTTGCAGTCACAATTGTGTAAATTATATGAATTTTTTTCTTTTCAATTTATTTGACAATATCAGCTTGAATTATTTTAACGAAAAATTGACAAAGAAGTTTTACGCATTTTTGTTAACTCAATGAAAAATCAAAAGGTGGTATTGTACGGTTTGGGTGAAGGAAAATTTGAACACACTTGGAGAACTGGTGGAAACCAACTACATTTCAATATGAAGAATTGACCTCTAAGTCGTTTGTGTTTCATAAAAGTGTGCATAAAAGTGTGCATTATATTTATTTTTCTATGTACAAAAATGATTTAATATCGACGTTGTAGCGATTAAAGTTGTGTTGCTTCGTGTTGAGTGACTCTAAACGTTCCATATTAAAAATTGTAAAAATTACCCAGTGCGATTGTTGATACAAAATACATATACCTCATGCTATTAACACAAAGAAATTTAGTTTTGTTTGGATTCAAAAACATTTTGGATACATTTTTGTAGAGCGCTTTCATCCAGTGAGATTTAACGTGAATAATCGAATTAGCTTGTTCCCAAATTCCACTTGTTATCTTCTATAGTCTGTTGTTGAAGAATCATATCTTGTAGTGAATGTGGTGAATCTACCAACAAAGGAGAGGAAAATTTTTCATTCTCCACTTTTACGTGCCTATTGTATCGTTATTTATCTTTGGATTGTATACAAAAAAACCAAAATTGTTCGTTAGACAGAATCGTGTTTGTTTTGAGATGTGTTTATCGGAGAGCAGTATTCGATTGCAACATTGCATTGTTAATCTTCAATGATCTGTGTACTGGTGAGAAAAATTCCAGAGATAACTGAATCAAAATCCAGATTCAAAATTCCAAATTGATAGATAACTAAGCCCTGCATACAGTTGGCTCTAATAGGATTTTCATCAATTGTACCTGTGCCATGAAATAGTGCTGGAAATGGCAAACGATTTTCATTTCTATTAATCTTTTAAAAACCACAATGAATATTTCACATTTTTACGATAGAACGTGTTTGTGGTCATGACGGTTCGTTACAGATCCAATTTTTCCACAACTCCTAACTTTGGAAAGCGAAGGAAATTCGTTCAATTTTTAAATAAAAACTGTCTCTATTCATGTCTAGCTCGGGAAAAGGCAAAATGATCATTAGTTGGTGATTGAAGACGAAAACGAAATCACAACCGCAATTGAGAAAATTATGAGTGTGTGTCATTATTCAATCAAAACCACATCAAACGTAAAAAACGATTATTGTGAAAAAATCGAATTTGATAGCAAATTTGCGCCAAAATATTACTACTCAATAGGTTACTTCCAGCACGTAGCAGAAGTTTTATACAACTTCTTGATGAAATCTGGCGCAGTCATCACGAAAAGGAGTTTAAATTTAAAAAAAATTGTTTGTTGTTTTCCTCGGGAATTAAGAGAGTATAAACAAACTTATGACAAACGTAGTAAAGAACAGCAAGTTATGGCGGTAGACGGTTGTCAAGAAATTGTGATAACAACTGGGGAAGGTACTTTTGTGACCTAACAGATGACATGATTACCAACAGAGTGCACAACACCATTCCCCGCAAAAATACGAAATTGCCGAAGTTACTCCACGTGGCCGAAGTTACCATCTCCTACGGTACATCACCACCTTATTAAACAGCCTGAAAAATCCAAATTTGCTCAATAAAGTTTCGACAAGTGCAAAGAACAGTTGAGAACGATTATACATGAGATGTGCCCATTCGGCTTGTGAATCCGCTCGCTTGTAGGAGAAAATAACAGATTATTGTTCGTTCCCAAGTATCGATATTTTAGTCGATATATGACATTTTGTGGACGAACTTAACGATTTTGATTCTGTTATTAATTAAAATTCTTAGAAATTGTTTGTATTGCGTAGTTCGAAGACAAGAAAAACGTCATGTTTGATTCAACATCTACGAGGGTGGAGGTAATGTTGCGGTGGGATACTGATAACGATAAGGTTCGAGGGGAATGTCTGAACATACTAGGTTTGGTCGAACAGACAGGCCTGGACTGTTCTGACCTAGTTACGCCCCCGTTCGGAAAGCCCCAAAACTGATCCTGGATCGAGACTCGGCTGTTCAGACAGACTGTCCAGGACTAGTTCTAACAGTCCTGGATTATTTTAGAGGACTGTCGATCCTGCACATGCGCACTCGATGCTTTCTACCTTATCCATGGAAGAAGTTTTTATCAAAACAGCTTTTTGTACTGATTTTGTACTTGAATTTCTACTGAATTTGTGAATTTTGTACTGGATTGTGGCTTGATTGTGTGTAGCTATTTAATTTAACTGATAGAGCGGAAAGTTAGCTTCAGGATTATCCAGTTGGAATCAGATGAGCGAGCGTTTGGACAGGTACAGTCCTGGACTCAATCCTGGATGGGACGGGACTGGTCCAGGGCTGTCTGTCCGAACAAACCTTCTGTCAAATCTATTTGTTGAAATTCAAAAATAAGTAGGTACATAAAACAACCTCGATTTTATTTTATTTTGTTATTTATTCTTATTTTATTTTATTTGAATAACAAAAACATAATTGACCGACGTTACGCTCGGTAACCATACTATAACCTTCTATTCAGTAGTGATTGGACCAAAAAATAATATACTAGCTTTAACGTGTATTCATTTCACCTGTTCGCTCTCTTCAGAATTTGTATACGTTATGGCCTAAAAAGAAAAACTATACGAATACCGTAATGAATATAAAATTCTATGATAATACTTATAGAAATTTGGCCGTTTGAGATGAAAAACAAAAAACAAATAAATAAACGGATACTGGTAGGTTTGTATCAATCTTGTTTATATCGTTAGTTGTAAACTAATTATTTATCGAACTTGTTCAATTGTTATATTTTCGAAATTTTGTAAATAAAATGTTTTTTGAAGAAAAAAGGAAATTGTACAAATTGATATTGTGGGTTTATGTAAATAACGGGGGTTTCACCGTGCGTTGCAAACATTGAATTGAGTTTATACTTTTACTGTTCGATTCATTAAGAATCGTTTGAGCCATTATTTCGTACCATTTGATAATTTTTACGATAATTAAATTTTAAGGAGTGCAAATATTGTTAATTGTATATCGGTGCCAAAGATCGTAGATTTTTTAATAAAAAGAACAAAACTGGGTGTCCGTCTGGTTGAAAACTTTGCTTCCGTTTTGTAGATTTTGATCTTGTTTTGCGTACGAACTGATATAAAATGTGATCTCTGAAATTCGTTATTTTCGTACGTTGAAAATGGTGATCATTTACAACGTCGAAAAGCTGTTTCATATCGACAGCCCAAATCGTTGTTTGGTGTATGTTAATATTTACAATTAAATAAACACATTTGTTAACCTATTTTACAATTCAATCCCAAAGCTTTAGATACCTTCCAATCAAATGCGTTTTATTTGTCTGTATATATTCTCAGAGTGTTATTTTGAATTTTATATAAGGTAAAAAAATGTTTATAATACTCCTAACGAACTAATTTATTAATAAAATTGTAGATAATAATTTTTGTATATTTTGAAGAGACATCTTCCAGAAAAATGTTCTCATTATTTCGGATACTCGTGAAACAGCATCTTGTATATGACAGAAATCTGTTTTGTGAAATAAAATACAGATGCCAATTTGTTCATTTGTAGAGTTTTAAAAGAATAAATAATAGGCCTAACATTGTTGTTAATTCTTCATATATTTACTAATGATACAAAGAAAATATGACATTTACTGGAGATTTAAGGAACGTGTTACTTGTATTATAATCAGAGTTGACAAGGAGAAACCATGTAATTCAAAACAAGGAAAAACAAAATTTTGAAGAGACAAATAAATAAATAAATTGTTTCGAGCGTATTCTGTATTGACCTTAAATCAGGCGACGTTCCGAGGACAGCAAGGGGTTGGTCCAGAGTTGGTTCTGTACGAAATTCATCATGTCGTATCAAAAACGTATATTTTGAATGAGGGACTAACGCTCTTTAATTTGAATAAAAAATTAGCAATAATAACTTGCTCTACATTATTTGTCGAACGAAAATATCACTTCAGTAACCTGTTACATCACGAAATGCCACGCTTTGAGCGCTCTTCAGGTATATCAAATACGGCTCGTTATTTCTAGTATTTTATTCCGATATGTTATGCGTTGAAAAAATCACAAAAAAACTTATATTTTGAATGGGGGACTAACGCTCTTTAATTTGAATAAAAAATTAGCACAAAATTTTGAGATGAGGATATGATCTTAAAGAAAATTGCTTCCTCGACCCAATGGTGTGGTCAGATTTGAAGTTCGAATGCGAGAAATTCGCGGAAAATCGACTGACGCAACACTGCTCTAATCTAACATTGCAACACTGCAGGTCAGTACTACTGACCTCAGTAGTGCTCAAGTGCAGGTGAAGGTGTTGTTTCTGCTTAATAATTATTTAAAAAAAAAAAAAAAGAGCTCCTCGTGTCTTGCCACTGTGGAACCCCGTATTTGGTCGTGGGGTGTACACGTTAGTCGCCACTAGCGCCTTTTTGTTTGTTTAAGATGATTCTGCAGTTAAACTTATCTCATGACTCAAAGAGGGATGTCGTCCTACGGCCAAAGTAAATTCAACGAGCTCGTTGTCGAGACGGATGAAAGAGTTCAAAATGGAATTTGAAGAAGCGGTAGATTTTTCTATACTTGATTAGGTTTCGGTAGAAATGCATAAAAGTATCAGTCCCATATTAGGGACTCCATGGTAGAAGTCAGTTGTAAGTAGTAGATCGCCCAAATATTGGCCTACAACAACTCGTATTTACATAGAATTCAACGTTTTGTAACAATATTTTTCCCAAAATTTTGTGTAGCTGACGATTAGTTATTTATTTCTCGATTTTCACGGAGTGTGCCTTAGAAGGTCGGTAAGTACTGGGAACTTCCAAACCACAAGATGTTCATGACGGGAGCAGCGTTTTCCGCGCTACAGACTACTATTTGGATATTTTGGCTAAAGGTTGTGAGAGTACTTATTACTTTACTTATATGCATGACACTGTAATTTCAAAGCTGGTCAGTGGTTTGCATGTTATTAGTTACAAATTGTTGTATGCTTTATGATTGGTGGTACGTCATTACTAGTGGGTCTGCTGACCAGGTGCCGCATACCAAATTTGAAAATGTTTACAGTCTCCAAAACCCTGAAGTCCTATTGTGACCAATGGGGACTAAAAGTCAATATGGAAAAATCCAAGGCAATGATTTTCCAGAAAGGAGAAAGACGCAGGGCAACTGAAAAATGGACTTATGGCAATGAGGTTGTGACCATAGTAAATGAATACTGCCACCTGGGTGTCACGCTGACTCCACGGATTTCTTTTTCAAAGCACTTGAAGCTGAAAGTTGGATCAGCGAAAAATGCAATGAATTATGTGTGGAGAGATGCATTTGGGAATCCTAGGATCCCTTTAACTGCTAAGATGCAGGTTTTTGAAGCCATTTTGTGTTATTCAGCCCAGGTTTGGGGTTTTCGAGAGTATGGCTGTGTTGATGGCGTTCAGTTGCTGCTCATTAAGAAACTTTTCCGCCTCCCGATGCATGCCCCAAATTATATTGCATACCTTGAGACAGAATTGAACCCACTCTCGGTGTTCACCCTGCAACTGCACTTGAACTACATAGCGAAGGGAGCAAAGATGTTAAGTTCTCGCTTACCAAGGATCGTTGCTAAAGAGGTCGCGAGTGCAGGGGTGTTTTGGGCTCAGCAGTGGGGAGACCTTGTTACAAAATATGGCAGTGCCAACAACTTTAGCTCATTCGATGGCTCGCTTCTTAAAGCTGACGCGGACAGAATTTTGGCCAACTTAATTAATGACAAGAGAGCAAGTTACAGGGAAAGAGCAGAGACTTCTAATTCTTATACTCTATACCGAGAACTGGTCCCTAATTAGGGTCAAACATTAATGTCGAACCTTCAAATCACCCAATGAGCACACTCAGATGGCTATTCACACTGCGCTCTGAGGTATTAAATCTGAATTTCAAACCATACCTCGACACCCATTCTTCAGCAGAACAGTGTTCAATGTGCAATTGGAGAGAGTTTGAAAGCACCTTCCACTTTTTGCGCACGTGCCCGGTGCTGGCAGAGTTCAGGAGGACCGCGTTTCGTAGGGGTGTATTGGGGCGAGAAGAGGCTGTCCGATACCTTAACAGTCCACAAGATTGGCGAAGAGTCATCCGTTTCTGTACCTCAGCATGGCCTTAGTATGACAGAAAGATGCTCGTCGGAGAAATTAACTTTGAATAACAATGATGACCTGATGAAGATCCAAATGTGTGAATACTACACTACGCCCATTATATTTAACTCTATTTCTACCAATTTTGCTCTACCATTGCTTTTTTAATTTGTTTATTTTGTCATAACGAAAGCTGTTGAGTTCTTTTATATTCGCCATAGTATGTCGGCAAAATCCCGGAGCTTCCGACAGGCGGTTCACAGAACCATGTCGTACTGTTTGTTAGGCACTATTAACCGTGTACAGGTAACATTTATTTTCAATAAACGTTTTTCTTCTTCTTCAGTCTCCAAAACCCGAGTAGTTTAGCGGTAATGAGGTTTCTAGACACTGAGACCGTATTTTCCCGTTTGCTCTAACCTTCCTGTTTATCAAGATACGTGGCAGGTGTACGGCCTGTTGTGCGGTACAAACAGACACAAGTGCAGATCAAGTCAAAGTATGGCCTCACTGCATTCAGCAATTATTTATTCAATTGTTATTATGATGCTCTACCAAATGTTGTAGGGGCAGCACTCAGTTTAAGGCTAAGTTCGTACATGGGCAGAATCGGGCCACTCTAAGGGGGGGTTTGGGGAGTTTTAGGGGGGAAATTACCCATAATTCCCAAAATGCAACATTCTGACAAGTGACACTTCATTTTACAGGATTTCTTTGTGCTGAACACGATGGTGAAGTCAGAATTGCGATATCTCATTCCGTTCTCAAACTGGAGCACTTTGAAGATGAAGAAACATGGTTGATCCTTGAGATGTTCTTCATGGACATCATGTTCTTTGATGGAGACATTTTACATAAAACCAGTTATTTCATCATAAATTCGCTCTTATAGCCATGCTGCATGACAGTGGTTTTTTTCTTATTGAAAATTGGGCATCTGCCCGTTAAATCTTGTGGTTGGAATGTTGTGGTTTCAAGGTACAGTGATTAACATTTTTAAGGAATACGGTTGAGGAGATTACTTTGAAGGTGACAAAATGGAATCATTTTAATAAAGCGTTTTTGAGAAAGTCCTGGAACTTTTTGATCACACCTCGTACATACATTCGATTTTACAGATAACATCCATATAACAGGTTGGCAATTGATTTAACACAGGCAAGGGAAACCCGGTATGGGCATCATCATTGGTGCAACTCCTCCAATTTTGAAGGAATGATTCATTCAAGATCGGGGCCGGTTCAGGTGATTCCAGCGCATCTCTCTTCAAGGGCGTTGCGTGGAGTCACGCTCAAGTCTATTATTAGCGTGAGATTAGCAGCCTTGAGATACGACCTGCCTCGCAGGATTCACTTCAGATTGTCAGTTTATGTGAAGCGAGGTCAGAGCACGGTTCGATACCTACAGTAGAAGTTATACTGTGTCATTATTGTGCCTAAGTGCGTGAATTAATTTTCAATGTGAGAGTTTTTCACCGGAAATTATGGTTTTATTAACTTTGTTAGTCAGTATTTGTGTGCTTGGAGTGGTCTATCTGGTTAACAAAGGGTGGAAAGTCAACCAGAAATGGAAAAACTTGGGGGTGCCGCATCGAAAGCCGGTTTTCTTCTTTGGAAACATGCTTGATATGGTTTTGAAAAGGAAAACGCAGTCCGAAATCTTGAAAGATATTTACAACGAGTTCCCGAATGAGCCGTTTGTGGGGTATCATCACTTCCTGTCGCCCAGGATCATCGTGAGGGATTTGGATCTTGTGGAGAAAGTGTTGATAAAGGATTTCGTACATTTCGTCGATAGAGCGCCTCCAGTGGATATCAAAGACAACGCTCTTGTGGTGAACTTGTTCGCCCTGTGCGGAAACACGTGGAGGGCCGTCAGAGCTAAGTTTTCTCCCATGTTCACGACGGGGAAGCTCAGACACATGTTCCCGCAAATAGGAAACATCGCCGACGAATTGATGACGTCCCTTGACGACAAAACGACAGCCGTCGATATTAAAGATGAAAGCGGGAAGTTTGCTATGGAAGTCATCGGGACCTGCGCGTTCGGTATCGATCCAGGAGCTTTGAACCGCGAAGAGAACGAGTTCACGAAAGAAGCCAAAATCGCGTTCAGCGCGTCTTTCCTCGACTTCGCCCGCCTCACGGCGGTCTTTACGTTTCCAGTGATCGCCCGCAGGTTGGGTTTGCAGTTTAGTAAGCCTCGAACCATCGAGTATTTCAATAAAGTCGTACGATCCGCTTTGGTTCACAGGAAACAGAGCGGTGAAGTACGGCGGGACTTTGTTCAACAGATGGTGACTTTGCTGGAAAAAGGGTCGATAGATGTTGAGAAAGAGGACCCGAGCGATGGGTACCTTAATATTGGCGATAAGAGTATTGAGGGGGATGAAAAATTGGAAATCACTGAAGACGTCATGGTGGGACAGGCGTTTGTGTTTTTGGTTGCGGGTTTCGAAGCCACCGCTACAACGATCGCGTTCATGTGTATGGAATTAGCGGCGAATCCTGCAGCTCAGGATTTGGCCAGAGGAGAAGTTTTGAAATGTAGTGAGAAAGGCAAATTGACTTACGATGTTGTTAAAGATATGGCGTTTCTGGACGGGTGCCTCAAGGAGACTTTGAGGCTGCACCCTCCTGTAGGGCAGCTCGGCAGGATGTGCGTTAAACAGTACACGATCCCTGGAACAGACATCACCATCCAACCTGGTGAGTTCGTCATGGTTCCGTCGATGGGCATCCACGAGGACAGCGACATCTACCCAGAACCGCGGCTTTTCAATCCGAGCCGTTGGACGGACGGAAGTGTGAAACGCCCCTGCACGTATTTGCCGTTTGGCGACGGCCCTCGAATCTGCATCGGCATGAGGTTCGCCATAATGGAAGTCAAGTGCTGCTTAGCGAAAATCCTCTCCAAATACAAAATCACTCTACATCCATCTGTTGAACTACCGGTCAAAATCAATCCTCACTCGTTCTTCGGCTCCCCATTGAAGCCAATTCTTCTCAATCTTGAAAAACTTCCCGCTTGAACGGCCACAACCTACATCAAGCAACTGAGCTTCTGATCAAAACCCACTTCCACGACAGTTGGGCCTTTTTGAGCTTTTATACTAACCACACTCCTACAATATAATATATTATGGTTTTCTAATATTTTCTGCCGCTTTGTTTTCGATCCCACCCAGACAATAAACAGCTCAATAACTAAAAAATTAAGAATGTGCACAGAATTAACAACCAGTTTAGGTATTTTGGACAAATTTAGTTCGATTAGCTCGACTGGTACATTCGGTTTTGGAACACATTATGAAATATACTCGACTATGAAAAACCGGGCTACGTCCATCGATAACTGCTGGCTTGTTGTCATCATAGTTGAATTTGGGACTTTGTTTTACCAGAATATAATCACGCGACGTAATAGTTCAACAGTTTATTATTTGTACAGTAAGGACAAGTAAGTATGACTTTTTACAGGTGAAGGAACCTAGCATCAGTAACGTGAAACGTGCTTAACAAGTGTTCTACCAGGGTAACAGTTGTAGGAAGGTATTTTACACAGCGTACAATCATGTTAATAGTATCAGTACATTATGAAGTGATACTAGCGCTTGCGACCAAATGGTAAAGTGTTGCATGTCACTACAGTGAATTTACTCAAAGTATCTCGGTTAATATGGCCAATCCCACAGAACACGAAGAGGAGATGGCTGACCAAATGAATGAAGCGATAAAATGGTTTTCAAACTTTAGCCTTGAACAGAAGGCAGAATTTTTGCCTATTCTCATCGGGAGACTCGGGAAAGATACGCGTCTTCACGAACCGCCAGTTAAAAGGGATCCGGGGCCATCTGAACGCCCTTATCCAAGATTATTTCATGACAAAGTCAGATTCATGATTGATTGGGTGTGGAATTGGACCAAATCGCATACGTGGAAGTTCTTGAAAGGTGATTGCGTTAATGTTATAGTTTCTACAATTATTCTTGAGAGGAATTTCATCTTCGTTCTGCAGCAGCTACTCATTCAATTTTTTAATTAATTTATTTTTATTTTTTGTGTTCAATTTGGTGATGTCATTTATTCAATAAAACATCTATTGGGCTCTGCTCTTGTTTCTACAACAATTAGTTAGGTACTACAACAATTATTCTTCAGAGGAATTTCATCTTCGTTCTGCAGCAGCTACTCATTCAATTTTTTAATTAATTAATTTTTATTTTTTGTGGTTTCCAGAGAGACAAAGTATCACAGTATTTTTTGTGTTCAATTTGGTGATGTCATTTATTCAATAAAACATCCATTGGGCGCTGCTCTTGTTTCTACAACAATTAGTTAGGTACTATAACAATTATTCTTCAGAGGAATTTCATCTTCGTTCTGCAGCAGGTACTCATTCAATTTTTTTAATTTATTTATTTTTATTTTTTGTGTTCTTTGGAGAGACAAAGTATCGCAGTATTTTGGGTGTTCAATTTGGTGATGTCATTTACTCAATAAAACTTCTGTTGGGCTCTGCTCTTGTTTAAAAAAAAGCGCTCTCATCGTCGGCTCCATTAATTACTACTCTTCACTACTCCACAACCACTTTCGTCTATAACATGGGGATTATGATCCATGTGAAAATTAGTTTGTCTTATCTGTTCTTACTTCTCGATATGTCAAATTGTACCTACTTATTAGTCGTTAATATTCGAATATAGTTGTTGCCCGCAAGTTTGTTTCTCAGTTTCCCTCTCACTCAAGCATTAAGCTAAAATACAATCGGTGGTCGTACGAAAATACCGTAGAATAATAAATCCATTCAAATGGCTTTGTCTTGTTGTATAATAAACAAGGACATAATGTCATATGAAACCATTTCCTTGTTGCAGAAGGCAGTGGGAAACCCCTGAAACATCTCCCTCTTACACTTAATGCCTTTTAATTGGATGTAAGTGTACAACATAATATGATATTATCAGGTATATGCATTCCTGAAACTTCCTGAAGCTTGGTTTTTGCTCCTGAGAAGGAGA
Organism: Stenodema calcarata; assembly: GCA_963920205.1. Classification (NCBI taxonomy): domain Eukaryota; kingdom Metazoa; phylum Arthropoda; class Insecta; order Hemiptera; family Miridae; genus Stenodema; species Stenodema calcarata. The sequence goes on from OY986064.1 coordinate 2,461,412, forward strand.
CCGTTCTTTGCTGTCTCGGATCTGTAGCCTCAACATACCAATCGGCTCTGGAATAAGGACATGAGCCTTTTCCGCCGCTTTTCCCTCATAAATACGGTTTCGTTATAACATTCCCCAACAGGCGGGAGTGTACGATTTTAGGGGCTCAAGAGTCACATTTGTCTTCGCCCAGCTCAAAATTCAGTTTGTCAGTTTCCATAATAATATTATTATTTCGGTTATATTCCTTCACCTTGCTTTCCTTGTAGGATAGAATACCATAGAGTAGAATACATTTTTTTTTTTTCAACAATGATTCTGTTGACTAAATAGTACCTACTGCCAAAATTACATAATAAACTTTGTCAGAAGTTTCTCATACATTCATTGACAATTCATCTGTGTTAAAAGGTGTAAAAAAAGTTAAAATGTTGCTGCCAAATTAGGGTTTTATTGAAAAATACAATTCTTCTCTCTAATGGTAATAATAATTGCATGACACAAAACTAGTAATAAATTAATTTCAGTGTTTTTGGAAGGTTTAGTGGTCCACCATGCTGTAGTGAATGTGTTGATTCACAATGATAAGCCCTGAATCAAAGTCAATAGAGAGTTCCAAGGAGATAAGAACCGCTTCGATAGGACCGCCTTAAAGTTTGATAAGACCATCTTATCTACCTCATCCGTACTCATTGGTCTTGAGCTGCGTCCACATGGATGCGTAACGTACGTAATGCGTAAAAAGTAGCGCGGGGGGGGGGGACTTGTGGAGTAGTAGTGGGGACTGCAGGACGTTCACATGGATGCCTAAAAAGCACAAGCAGTCCTTCACTGCGCAGCCTTGCTCATTATTTTGTGCTCGTTAAATTGGCTCATCGTGAGGTTTCAGCAGATGACACAGTTTATAATGAATAATGAGAGATCCAACAGTTTATAGAGAATAAACGAGAGATCCAACAATATCAAACAAATGGTGACGGGTCCACGCTCCAAATGGTGACCTCCAAAAGTCGACCTGAGGCAGGTGTCCCCCCCCCCCCACTCGAGTCCCTTGTTCCAGCCAATCAGGTGGCGTTACGCACTACGCATTATGCACGTTACGCATCCGTGTGAAAATAGGGCGTCCTTATCGTGAGGATATATTTGGTCCTATTGCAAAGTAACCTTAAAGGTGGATAACAGAAAGAAGAAGAAGAGTTCGTTTGCCAGTTGTCGAGTTTGCTGAGAGCTGCGTTGACTGAGTTGTCAAGTATAACATCTAAGTTCAAGCGTTTGTTAAGATGAACGTGTAAAAAAAAAAAAAAAACGTATCAAGGAAGATACGTTGCTTAACGTCACTATTAGATAGATAACGCTATTAACGTCACTCTAGAACTGAGCATGTTTGTGCTTATCGGATTAGCGATCGGTCTTGCTCGTTCAGGATAAGCCCTCTACAGCTGGTCCTATCGAAGCGGTCTCCTGGAACTCTCTAAAAACGCAAGCCTCGAAAGAGGGGGAAGGAGGAAAACCACCAACCCACACCATCGTCGTCATTCAAATACGTCATTCGAGGACCTCGATGTCGAAGACGGCCGCATCCTCGGAGTACGTGAGGACGTCTCGGATGGTCGTGAGGACGGCGCTCGCGTCATCGGCAGAAACGTCGGCGACGCGTGAGACGACAGACGTGAAATGCGCCATACACTGCATCAACGGTAACAAAACGACAAATTAATACGTTGGAATATTGGGGTATGGACTTATTGGTTTTTTTCACAAAACACCACATTCGAATAAGAGCTCATGGAAAAAGTGGTGAATTTAAGGACGTAACTAATAATTAATCAAAAATACACTTGATGGCATCAGCGAGTCAGATATTGTGACAATAGAACTCAACTCCCATCCCACGAGGCACAATCAATAAAACGTGGTTAATAGGAAATAACTCGATTTTTCTCATTGATTCCTGTTAGTTTTCCTTCAAATACCCACCGTTTAAATTTTTTTTTTTGAAGATGTGAAGGTGAAGAATTTTTGGTCTGATTTATGATCTGTTTTCAATTCAAAATGGAGACAAGAAGTTATCTGACACCGTCGAAATTGGAGGTTAAATAGTAGTGGCATCAGACGGATATTTATGCAGTTGACTGATACAATAATGAGACAGAGAAACAGAGGTTATAAGTTATAACTTATAACATAAACAGTTTACTAGGTACAACCCAACGCTCCGTTAGTAGTAATGAGGTTCTAAATTTAATTTTTTTTAAATTTTTATTTAGATTCGAACAATCACGTTGACTGCCAATTAGACCTAAAATGGCAAACTCTCACGTGAGGCCATAAGACCCAATGTGGGTATAGGATGTTACCTTTATGAGGTTTTAGCGCTCCTAGCGGAAGAAGTGGAACCACTTATTCATGTTCACAGAATCAGAATTTTCACCTATTTTGTATAGTAACCTTCCAAATTTTTGGTGTATTATTTCTCTACGATAGTCTCTATTGGACTACATTTTTTGTACGATATTTGAAGACTGATCGAGTAAGATACTGTGATAATACTGTGAGATTGCGATCTCCATATCTGATAAAGGCTGATAGAGCGAGTTAATGTTGATTAAAATCTTGTTTTCACTAAATGTCAGAAGAGAGTTCAATAAGCAGTCATATTTCTTTGTTTTTCTACAAAGGACTTCTACATTAAATGTAGAACAAATTTTGTCGCTTCAATCGTATCAGGCCCATTTTGGGTCTTATGGCCCCGAGCCGTGAATTCCTTCCCTGGGGCCAAGACCTAAAATGGGTCTAACCGGAGAAATGGTTTTTTGTTGTAAAATATGGACAAATGTCACATTTTGACGAATAAATTCAATCGATCGAATAGCGATTTGAAAGTTTTACAGAAAACCAAAATGTTGGCTTGAGGCTAAGGTTCCCTGTATTTTAGCTTGGCAGTCGATGTGTTAAATTTAGATAAATTATGTAATAAAGATGAATTTTGGTCAATTCGCTATGATAAAACGCTGGAAATTTTGTCATTTTTTACGTACTTCAACCCTGAAACCCATTTGAGGGTGCCTTTTCTGGGTCGTTTCAAATGGTTTATTGAATATAAACAAAAATTGAATCAGATGGGGATTTGGGATTGAATTTGATTTTTTGATCCCTTGATTATTCAACCAACTACACATTGCGATTGAAAAATAGCAGGTTATGGGCCCATATCTGGGATTTGTTCGCTTTCAAATTGAAACAAAAAGGGGATGCTCACCGTTTCCAAGTAGGTTTTGGACTTTTTCGGTACTTCCTTTTCGAAAGGAGTGACTTCGGTGACTTTACCAAGGGAATCGCACATCTGCAAGCGCATTTCTTCAGTGTTCACGCCGCCGGCGGAGACGACTTCAAATCTGAGTTCGTACGGCTCGTCTTTGGACAGCACGAAAAATCTGTAAACGAGACAGTCGATATACAATCGTAAGACAATCGTACGAGCGGAGGTGACGTGATCGTTCTGTCGGTACACTCAGTGAGTGTCACTCACTTGGGTTGGTAGGATGTGTATGTGGACAGAATGAGTCCAACGAACGGTACAGACGACTGGGCGAAGTGTGACTGGTAGGTTCCCTGAGATGTGATATCCTGCGGTGAGGGCTCAGGGAGTGACGCGGGATGTGTGTGGTACCAACCGACCACGTCCAGACCTCTTTTGGCTAGAGACTCCTTGGCGTTGCATTGCGACACTGTAAGGCGAAAAAGTGAATTGAGCAACAACAAGATCCACAGCAACCTCCAAGTGGAGTCAGTCCGTATCGACCCCAACACCTCCCTTGAAACTCTCTAGAGAGAAATTTTTGCTTTGGTAGCAAAAGGTTGGTAACAACGCTTCTCATGACCTTCAGTTGCAGCTGTAGTCTCATAGCGACTACTCTGGTAAGTTTTAACAACAATTCTTTTGATTTTAAACGCCAAACGGAACAATTTTAACATGGAACATGTTTTAGCCTTCACATGATCCTAAATCTAATTTCTACGTTATTCACGCTATGAAGGTGTGATTTGGCATGTAGCCTCCTAAGGACCTCTCTCCTGTAGCCTCTCAGTCGCCATTGTAATAAAGAATACTATTCGTTATTCCAATAGTGTCTACTTTGTACTCGTAGATAATGTGAGTCTGTGCAGGTTTAATAACTAACAAAAAAAAGAAGATATTTGGCACATGCACCTGTTAATGACATTTGAAAATAGGTGAGATAGTTCGTGATTCGATAACCCACTAATGGCATTGGTTCCTTTTATAAATATTTGTGAATGACAAAGACGAAAAATATAAAAATTGATCATTGAGTTGGTGGTCAAAGTCAGAGCAGGAGAACTTATTGTACCCTGAACTGTTCAGGCTGAACACGGTTGTAGAAATGTTTGCTCTGAAAGGTTGGTAGCAACACTTCTCATGACCTTCAGTTGGAGTTTTAAGAAAATAGGTGAGATAGTTTGTGATTCGATAACCCACTGATGTCATTGATGCCTTTTATAAATATTTTTGACTAATTAGAGGTTATTTCCCCTATGTGCCATTTTCAAAAAACTAAAACAATGATGAAAACAACTATAATCCATCCATGGTCACGTGAAGAACATGAACTGTAAACAGAATGAATGAAATGAATACAAAGACTGAGCAGCTGAGACTGAACGCCTAAAATTGTTATCAGGTCAATTCAGACCAATATCGATGTAATTGCCTCGGTACTTACATTTCCCGTATGTTGTAGTTGCTTAGTCACTATTATGTACTAACAATAAAAACTGTTGAAAACTGGGAACAGCCTGTCTATGATCAAACTTCCTGTATGTGTCAAAATGGCGCATGGTTAGTAACAAAGGGGTAACAGAAAGGTTAGTATTCCCGGGTTAAGCAGCCTAGGGCCGGGATCAGCTGAGTGGCTCCTAAATCTAATTTCTACGTTATTCACATTATGTAGCTGTAATATGCCATGTTGACTCCTTAGAACTTTAACTTGACGCCATCCAGGCCCCGAATCAGCTGAGTGGCTCCCGCAGGGCCAAGTTTTCTACAGTTTTCAAATTTTCCATTTGTTTTACGTTATTGCTATTGAAGATTTCAAAAATCTCTGTACCGTTTCCTTAAATGCCTACAAATTGACACATTATTTTTTACTGTTTCTCTAATACTGTGCCTCAGGGTACAACACTTAGAATAGTCCACCATTCTGGATTCTAAACATTCCTATGAGCACTCCAAATTGTAATCAATGTACCAAAAAAGGCGAAAAATGATAACTAGTTAATTAGAAAAACAAAAACTGAATTTTGTCCCAAGGTACAGCAGTTGTGTGTACTCAAAACGTTTCAAAAATTGGAATAGCAGGAGACCTCTCAAAGGTGAAATGTGTGTGTCAAATGAGAAACTAAACCCATCTAGTAAGGGGAACATAAGTCATCAATCCTGCAGAAACACGTGACGTTGGTTCAGGCCTCGAGGGCATCAACTAACCTGGACACATATCGCAGTGAGTGTTGGTACTGGACAGGACGTAGCAGGGGACGCAAGCGGAAATTTCCATCGTCATCGTCTCAGGGTGAAACCTCCCTCCGAGCAAACCCATGATCTCCCGGTCGAGAGACGCGTGTCCGTGCACGTCGGCCACGAGGAGGCACTGGAGGTGGAGCTTGACGTCGTACGGCGCCTGCGCATATACTCGTGTTTATATTTCAAGATGGCGTCACGTTATCAAGGTAGGTGTTAAGGCCGTCTCCTCCAAAACGCTGACTCACTCTTTTGTGATTTCCTCTGATATTCAATCACAATTAATCGTAAACATGTTAATAATAAAATAATAAAATTAAAAGTTCCTTCTCATTCCTTATCACTTGTCAAACTAAGAAGAAGACGAAAACATGTTCATTATGAATAATTTCCTCAATTAATTACAAGTGTGTAAATTGGTATGGTTGGTATGCAGGATAATAAATCGTATAGGTTTTATACACACACACCTAGAAAGAAAAACCAAAAAAACATTATGCGGCATGGACTTTTTATCCGTCTCCTGGGGCAACCTCGAACAGATTAACTCCAACGCAGGGTACCATGTCGATTTTGTCCTTACCAAAAAGAGGAATTTTCAATGAAAATTTGTAAACAGTGTACTCTGTAATTTATAAACGGTATATCATAGTTCTGTTTGTTGAATTGCCACGTGGATGAGAGAGTTATTGTAAACTAGTCTCCCTAGTTCTTTTTAAAATTTAAAATGTTTTAATGCTTGAAAAAAATTGTGCCCAATTTCTTGAGTTTCACGGTACCTCTGAACTGCCCGTCGAACCGTTGTTTCGGGCAGCCCAAGGGCCCTGGCCGCATTACCTTGACTCCGGCCGTCCTCTATCAATGCAACAAGTCTTGCGACCACACACGCGTCTAAAACCATTTAAACGGCGGGTAAACTTTTTTAAAACTGAATTCAAAAGGAAAAAGTTCGAGTAAAATGTTTTAATACGGCACAATGACAAGAAAGGCTTGTGTTGACCGCACTGAAGGCAGACTGTTGAAAAGTCATCTTTTGCCCATTAGGCTTCTATCGTGAATTCAAGAGAGCATTACATGAAAAAAATGGATATTTAAGGAAAAACAGGGATGGACCTCGGCACGAAATCTCTGTTAACCTTGGTATTGACCTTACTATTGACTCAAACCCAACTGTTATCGATTTAAACTTGACTCTTTGGAAACAATTCAACTGCACCTGTTATTTTTTTTATTTATTTATTTTTTTTTTTGTCTCCAGTGCATAACATTTATTGCGGTGTTAAAAGTAATGAGACATCATATTATATTATTAATATGGTACAAAAATACAATCACCAGGCATGCAGAGAACCATGAATAATTGAAATACGCATCTGAAGACATACAAAGGCCAGGAATAGGAGTCCTCGGAGGGTCGCCCCTTGACTTTTTCCTTTCCTTTCTGCTGCTTGAACATCACCCTTGATGGGTGATCAATATCATTCTTCTGCCATTTGTTTTCCACGTGGCAATAACATGAATGTAATGCGACCTTGTCCAGGAATGGCGTGTTTTGTCGATTGCCGGTACAACAAAGAAGATCGAAGTGAATGGGTCAGAATCAAAGTAGCTTAAAGGTCCGTTCACATCTTCAGACAGTGAGCGTGTCCAGCACGTGTCGTGTCAGGCACGTTCAGACACCGTCTATTCATATCTGAGCGTGCCTCATACGTAGCGTGTCCGGCACTGTACAGCACGGGGACGCCGTACGGGGACCTGCTTCTTGGTTACACTCAGTTTCACCATGGTCAGCCACTTGTCTGTAGAAGATTTGTGCATTATTGCGTTGTTGCTCGATGAAGAAGAGCAGAACGGAACAAAAAACAGAGCGAAACGCATTCCTATTTCTTCCGGTTATCGCTGTATTTGCTATCACTTAAATCATAGAGAAATTGAAAGTCTCTCACAGCTTCAATTAAAAAAAAATTACTACTAAATAAGCTACTTTGATTCTGACCCATTCACTTCGATCTTCTTTGTTGTACCGGCTTTGTTGTAACACGGCGGTGCTCTGCAGAAAACGTTGGGGAAGAGAGTGAGTGCCAATAAAATCGTACCATGGCCTATTTGATTAAGGGGCACTTAAACTCCTCGAATTTGTTGTGAGTTCAGATTAAATTGTTGTAGGTGACCCATGTTATTTTTAAAGAGGAAAAATAACACTTATATGAAGGCTAAGGAACTCAATATTCCTATCGCGGCCGTGTTTTGGATCGAAGAGGGCAAAAAGGCAGGTCACCTCGTAGACCCCTCCTCTTGTCCTGTTCCCCACCGTGACATATATGAAAAGGCGAATCAAGGAGTAATCAATAACGTCATTTAAGAGGTCGTGATTTTGGTGTTTTCGAAAGCTCTTTTTCTCTTAAGAATTTTGACCATATGACGAGTAACCTCCACATGGGATTTGGGGATATTTGGTCCAAAATTTGTGCATTTAATGCAACATTTGAATTTAAAAAAAAAAAATCACTCACGTTAGTAAATTGTTTGCAGTGAACCAGAGTCGTAGCTTTGTTTTTGGATTTGATCTCTTTTTCTTGCTGCGATGTCAGCTCGCTTGAAATGTGAGCGAGGTGTACTGCTCCGTTCTCTTCGTGAGCGAAAGTATAGTTTTTGCCGTCCCCCAGAATCGGTTGTTCCTGGTTTCATACAAACAATAATAACAATAATAATATGCAAGGGAAGGATGGCCATTTTGTATGCAAAGACAATGGTGAATTGAGTCAGTAGCTTTTGCTTCGAATAATAGAACGACGGGTAGGTATTAGATTGACATTTCTGGGATAAACACAATAAACGAAATAGTAAATTGTTGAACCCTGACTCCAGTATACAAGCACCCGGTGACTTGTCACCTACTTGACAACCCAAAAAGTAGTTTTGTTACATTTTGTTAAAAGAATATAACATAAAGTCATATTATGACTTTTACTTTTTTGCCGAATCAATCAAGTGGTTTCAAGTGGCGACGAAGGAAAAATCAATTAATCAAATGATAAATGTCTAGAAGACAAAGAAAACGTGATTCATCAACCGATAAGAACGAGAGTTATGCAGGAGAAGGATTAGCAAGGACCAAGTTGCACATTCATCAGTTCAATCCTGAAGAGGAAGAATGGGAATATTACTTCCAATGTTTCGAACTAGAGTTGAGGTCGGCTGAGTGCGAGATGTATGAGAGATGCGACTGGCCTTACAAACAAAAATCGGGTCTGAAACCTTCAAGCTCCTTGTCGATAATTTCCGACCTCGCCGAGTTGCCGACTGCCATTATAGCGAATTAATCTCTGTGATAGACAATTATTATTCAGATGTCAGGAGTATCACGACCGACAGAGTAAAATTTTCTCAAGTCCCTCGTCGAATTAGCAAATTATTTGTTGGCGAGAGTGATCTTTTTCAATAGTACACCAAATTTTCATTTAATGATGAAAAGTAACTGTTTAGAGAAACTGATTATGACAAAAACTCAAATGGTTGGTTAAACCTGAGTTAACCTCATCCAGACTAGGCCCAGACACTTGGTCAAACGTTAAGTAGGTTTGTTAGCACAGAAAAGACTTTCACAGGGTTCACAAGTTGCAAAGGGTTTCTCAGATTACTAGAACACTCCTGTATAGTCATTCAGGATCAACATAAAACTCAAACACTCACAAAGAGAAAGAACTAGTCAATTTGCTTCTTGCAGTTGTAACTGTGTAAGTAAATTATATGCATTTTTTTCTTTTCAATTTATTTGACAATATCAGCTTGAATTATTTCAACAAAAAAATAAAGAAGTTTTACGGATTTCTGAGCAACTCATTGTTAATTAACTCTAATGAAAAGCTAATGAAAAATCCAAAGATGGAACTGTACGGTTTATGTGAACGAAAATTTGAACACACTCGGAGAACTGGTGGAAACCAACTAGATTTCAATATGAAGAATTAAGAGACCTATAAGGGGTTTTTGTTTCATAAAAGTGTGCAAATATTTATTTTTCTATGTACAAAAATTATTTAATATCGACGAAAGGACTTAATGTTGCGATTAAAGTTATGTCACTTCGTGTCGAGTGACTCTAAACGTTCCATATTAAAAATTGTAAAAATTACCCAGTGCGATCGTTGATACAAGATACATAATATTATACCTCATGCTATTAACACAAAGAAATTTAGTTTTGTTTGGATTCAAAAACATTTTGGATACATTTTTGTAGAGCACTTGCATCCAGTGAGATTTAACGTGAATAATCGAATTAGCTTGTTTTCGAAGTCTACAAAAATTGAGTACACTTACTTTCTGGACACGCCTCGTGAATTCCAATCATTCAAATTGTTATGTGCTTAAAAAATCTACTCATCAGATAATGGCAGGAGGCAGATCTTGAAGGAGATCTTACGTTGAATGTGCATGATGTGACAAAATTATGCATTGCAGGCAAAACTGTTCATAACAAGTTGTTAGCGAATAAGCCATGTAGAGGTTCATTAAACGTTCGCATATTTTGTTAATAACGGGAAATTTTCGAAGGTCACAAAAATAATGTACCTCTTCGCACCGCCTCTTGCGCGTTCGCACTGGGTTGTACCACAGGTCCTGGTTTGCAATTTCGTCAACAGGGAGAGCTGGAGTCGATTGTTTCGACGGATACAGAATGTAGTGGCACTGATCTGATGGAATCAAACAAATTGAAATATACCAAAATACAGATAACGAGGACTGCAGAATGCTCAAAGTCGATATACAAGAGGGATTGGGCGACATAATTAGAGAATGACACAGCAATAAATTGGTATTAAATAGTCATGAACTTAAAAAGGACAATTTTCTTGATATTAGTGAATTAAAGAGTGAAAACAAAGTAAAATTTTCTACAAATGATTGTGTCCAAGTCGCAAAATCGATGTCAATTCCAATTCCATATCAAATCCTTAATAAAATAATAACGATATTATTTAGACTGCAGAGTACTCACAGGACTGTATTGGAATGGATGTGATTGAGTAAGGAATAATGGAGGAATCGTGGGTACTTGAATCTTCAAGGTATTTTGGTGTGACTTTTAAACAAAGTTCCTATCAAAACGGAGTGGGCGACGTAATTAGATAATAATAAAGCCATAAATTGGTAATAAATAGTCATGAACTTGAAAAGTCCAATTTTCTTGATATTAGTGAATTCAAGAGTGAAAACGAAAGTAAAATCGTCTACAAATCGCAAGATCTATGTAAATTCCAATTCCATCTCAAATCAAAATAATCATGAAATTATTTAGACGGCAGAGTACTCACAGGACTGTATTGGAATGGATGTGATTGACACGTTGGACAGATTGAGGTTATAATACAAGGATATCAGTCTACTTGGACAGTCTGGACCTGGGGTGTGCTGCAATTTTCTTGATATTAGTGAATCCAAGAATGAAAACAAGGTTCTATAGATAATTATCTCCTTTGTTCGTGGTAAACGTTATTATCTGTTTCATTCATCGTTACATTGATGAATTTTATGAAAAAAGGGAAGCACCAACCAGTTGATAATATACGATAACTCTCCAAACATCATCAATAACGGCCATTGGAAGCAAAATATCGATAATTTCCCCCGATGGCAACGTCCCTAATCATGTGCGGGGAGGGTTGTCAACACTGTTTGAAGAGCAAGATCCTGGAAAACTCACCGCATCCAAAGTTGATGATCCCCTTTTGTTCCAAATAGGCGTGGACTCTCCCAATCAGGTTGACATCGCCGCAATTTTTCAATCCCTGGCGTGAGACGGATTTCGTGAGGTATTTCGGCTTTTGGGAGTTCCACTGAGTCACAATGTGCGATCGGATCTGAAACGGTCATTTTGTCGTGAGAGCGTCGATTTGGGCACTAAGTTCCGTTGAAATTTGACAATCATGTCCTAATGATTATCTTCTGAACTCTGGTAACATTAAGAATTGTAAACACGAGTGGAAAAAGGTGCTATGTAACAGTTTTTTTTTTTTTTTTTTTTTCAAAAATTGATTTACTATGTTTCTGAAGGTTTTGGGTAGCGTGGTGTTGGTCCCGAGCCTCTAAAATTCACCGGTTCAGAGATGTACAGGTGCTATGTAACATACCTATCGAAAATTCCCACAAATGGAAGAAAGTATTGTGCCCTTGTCACCTTCATCAATTGTTTTCTTTGTAGCTTTCCCCAACGGAAGAAGGTGCTATGTGACGTACATGCCACCTTCATTCATCGCAGTGTTCAATATTTGGCTTAACACACGAGCAGCCAAAACTGCTTCACCATCTGGAACATCTCATCCCAGCCACGCAATTTGGATTTCAAAACGCCCACTCTTGCATCCATGAGCAATGTGTGTCAACATACAAAAGTTTAATTAGTAATATAATTGTCACGGTTATTGACGAGTTCAAATGCACGATCACTCCATAAAAAATCTTGCTAGTGTTATCCTGAAGAAGGAAACAAACCTTGAGATACCGCTGGAGCTGAGCCTGGTGGTTGCGACCGACTCCCAAGAACTCGGGAAACAGGATTTCTTCCTCTTTCAATACGATTTCAGGGTCGATGACTTTCGAATGGGTCGGAGCGGGGAGGGAATACACCATCTCTAGCCGCTGCTGGAGGCTGTCGGTGTACTTGGAGTTGATCGCTGCCAAAGATTTAGGACGCCAATCCACGTCACCAGAACCGCTGAAAGGCGTATTGTATATTTTTATTGGAAAAATGAAAAGCGTATTGTATATGTCACAGAAGTATGGGGAACCTGCTCCAAATCTCAATTCAGAAGGCTGGAGCAGCCGCAAAACGTCACACTTCAAAGACAAATAGTCCATGCACCACCTTTTGTTCGAAATGAGACTATCTACACCGATCTAAAACTCGAATCACCACAAGAACTCCTGACCCGACACTCATTCAACTTCCATCTTCGTCACGAAGACCACTTCAACCCCCTGGTTGCGAATACTTTTCATTTACCACCCCTTAGGGACCTCTCCAGACCACGGTACATATGTGACAATATAGTTCAGTGATGTAGGAAGTACAAAATATCAGTGACGTAACTTTCAAGTAGGTGCATACAATTGACAATGAAGGACTGATGCCATGATGTCAGCCTAGAACAAGACTTAGTAAATATCTCACTATTATCACTTTCCCGCCAATGATGTATATTAAATGTACAGTAATGGTCTCAATAGCTAAATAATTAGAAAAAAAAAGATCAGAGCAGCATGAAGAGAAGTTTGCTGTGAGAGTAAAGAAAATTTCGACCTGATGGATGATAACCGCAATCCATATTGTGGTTTGTAATGTATGGTTTGTTGAGTTACCCCTGTTCTCGGGGACGTTAAGCAATATGCCCACCCAGAAGTGTATCCGGTCTGCATTCACAGACCTCGCTATCTCCAAGTTGGAGTTCCAATCCAGGAAGAACAACTGGAAAACTCCAAGGTATGGTTAACCTCAATTGTAATGGTACTGCCATCACAGGTTTGCACAGAACTAAACCGAATAGGGAACTTTGATCTACGAAGTGTCATGTCATGGCGTCAGGGAGCTGTACGGATATAACCCGATGGTGTTAAATACGCCTCAAGAGGCGCCTATGGGATGTTTCGTTGTGTGGCGAAGTGATCCGGCCGAGTACCCCAAGAACGACAAAAGGTCTTAAAAAAAGGTTTAGCAGAACCTGCAGCAGAAAATTGAGATACAAATACTCAGTACTTACGTAGAGATGCTCAACTTTTTAACTGGTTTCGTCGAGGGTGCTTTGGGAATCAATAAACGTTTTGGGCGAGGACAATTCTCTTCATTGACCACATCCACGTACAGATCGTCGTCGATCTTCTGAAGTTTGATCTGCACAAGAAAATAAATCCAGCCGCAGATATGGCCATCACCTACAGCACCCTGTGCCTTTACGTCTATAATATTCTCATTTCATGAAATACCACCAATAAAGAGTGGAAAATTGATTTGATCAGGTGTCACGACGATACTACTGACAATAAAAACTACTATTTGGCCCACTATAGAAAACCAACATTGACATAAACAAGTCGTATTTACCACTTTTTCGTTTCGGCCGCCTAAAAACATGGAATTCCTGTTGAGGCGCGGGCTGTGGGTCCCAGCGTGGATAACACTAATGGTTTTCGGGATTTTTGGCCTCTGCTTCTTCCTAAGACAAATTAAGTAGTAGCCATCATTTAGAAATAACCCTGTATATTGATTCAGTATCAAGTACAAAGGTGAAATCAGAATATCCTTTAATTGGGCGCGTTACCAACAAATTGTGAATCCATTTCAAAATGCCAGTTCTATTTGCACGAAAACAGCTAAATTAAAAAGTAAGTGAAATGTTGTGGAGATCATTTAAATGTGTGTATTATCAAGCGTAGAACTCATTGGTGTATTACCTCGTTTCTTCGACAGCGGTTTGTTTATTGTTAGGCTTTTGACTGTTCAACCTTCCAGGAGTGACAGTGGGTTGTGCTGTGCTGACCGTCATGATCACCTAGAATTAGAGTCCAAATTGGAGTGAACTGAGGGAATGTCGGTTTTCTGGACCGTCCTCCTTGAACGAGCCCGGAAGGGTGGCAATTTCAGAACAACGAATGTCATTCAATATTTACTAAGTACACAAATATTGATTCGAAACGCCGCAGTACACTCCAAATGAGATGCATGATGCATCATGCAAATTGTGTAGATTTCATGATCGTTACATGTAAAAAAAAAAAAAGAAGAAATTATTGAAATCCTAAGATGCGGAGGAGAGTTTCATTGCAGTAGCTCGTATTGACTACAGAAATCAAATAATATTGACTAAAGAAATCAAGTAATTATTACACTAGTTTTGTAAGCTTCAAAGATCGAGTTTGTCAAAGGATAAAAGTGCTGGGTTGGGTAGAGAGTACCAGAAAGATGGCAGAGGCAGCAACGAAAAGCCCTCAGGCACGATATGCAGCATTTACTAAATCTCTGTCCAGGGAGTGGGATTTCACACAGAGGGTAGTTCGAGGATGCGAACAAGAATATACACCCTTACGTGACTGCATACAAAACACCTTCATTCCGGCAATCATTGGAGGGTCATTACGCGAAAAAGGTAAAGTTGGTGTTCCAGGCTGATTCCACGGAACCGTTTCAAACACCTTTGAATAAGGGAACCATCACTGCAACCTTAAGTACTGACGCACATTTCAAGATGGACGAGAGGGAAAACCTAAGCCAGTGCCCCTGCTGGTCGCTATCCCGTAAGCATCGAAGCCATTTGATTTTGTCACCCTCGAGATAATCATGACATTGTGAAAGGTTCAACATTGGAAAATTAGAATTTCGTAGCTGGAGGTTCTGCTGATGGCCCTGTACTCTTATAATATAACAATTGTACAGTTCAGGCGACAACAGACCGTTTTAAAACCACGGGAACTCCACGAATCAGCTGAAAAGCCAATCAACTGTTTAAAACCAATATGGGAGTGTCCAGAATTCACGGTAGCAAGTAAGTGAATCTGAAAAATGGACAAATATAATCTCTTCCATAGGAACAATAAAACCAGAGGTGGGCAAGTAATTTGTTCAGTAATGAAAATTTGGAGAATGACATCGTCAGTAGGTAGTTCACCGAGCATTAATGAAAAACAGAACGAAATTATCTGGTGGAATTTGCATCCATGTAACGAAACAAATGGTGGAATTTGCAGCCATGTAAGGCATGGCCCTGAAGCTGGGCTCACATGTAGTGCCAAGTGTGGCTGGCGGTTGTCCATAACAAACACATTGCGTTTGTCGGTAGAGTCAAATTCTATGTGCGCTTCTGTTTAAGGCTCTGCAATGAATAATGAAACTGCACAAAAATTCCAGTCATTTTCCTCTCCATTATTCTTGATCAACACAACATTTCATCCCTTAAGATCCCACAAGGTCTAACTCAGTTTTCCCAACTTTTCAGGAGACAAAAAACGGATTTTCCGACGTACTGTAGTAATTTCCACGGTTATCGCGGCTTCTCTACGTTGAAGAAGCCTTTTCCTGCATATCAATGCCAAACCAATGAGCTAGAAAGACAGACCGAGAGATTTCCGTTCCTAACTCATTTTGTCCAAAAACTGAGTTAGACCTTGTGGGATAAAGGGACGATTTGTCACCTCACACACCATGGAAATCGTGGTCACACACGGTCCTATTTGCGCAGCCTCATTCATTTCTGTGTTTCACAGACAACCCTTTATCACCTTATCACCTCACCAACCGGCGTTTCTGTTTACGCAGGGCCTTACTGCATGGACTGAAATTAATCTGCATCGAATCCTTCCATCGTGGATGTACTACATGTGTATACACCATATACATATTAAGGTTCTCAACAAATTGCAGTACCTACTTGATTGCAATAATTTAAGATGGATCATTAGAGTTAAGAAAGAAGTATACGTTAAGAGAATCTTTAAGAATTAGAATTGACTTAGTCTGATCATGTTGAAATTAATAACGGAACGAGTAGCCGTACTTCTTCTATGGAAGAGGGAATCTCTGTCACGTCGATAGAATCGAACAGCTGTTGATAATCGGATATAGACGGCGTTTTGATGGCGCCTCGCCCAGGAGCGCCGTTTTTCTTTACGTAATTCTTCACTTCGCTCGCCGATTTGGTTCCGATGTACTGAGCCAAACGGGTCCAACCTTTCCCGAAAAGTTCCTGAGAAATGCAGACATTGACATTAGGCAACAAGCTGGTTCTTGGCGTGAGTCATGACCAGATGAACGAACTTTACAAGTTTCCACGAAAAGAACGTATTGGCAATACGTACTTACTCAAATACAAACTCATTCAACTCTTTTCAACCACACGTAGCTAAACGAGTACATGTTTTTTCCATAGTTCAGCTCAAATCCAAACAACAATTGAACAAAAGATTATTATAATTTTGAACAAAAGATTATTATAATTTTGAACAAAAGATTATTATAATTTTTTTCAATGCCTCAAATTGTTTTAAGTACCTACTCAACGGCTGAAAATAATTGGGAAAACAGGTCATAAATTCGTCTCTTCTTACCTAGTGTTTCCATCTATAGGTTGAGCAATGAATCACATTCAATAATAGAAGAAGTGGATAATACCAATTTGGATGTAAGCCCATTGGGTGGAATGAACTTCATAGATACTTACCAATATCAAATGGATGAAAGCCACTTTGATGAAAAAGATTCAATTGGACACAAGGGGGTGGATATAGGCCATTTTGACGATAAACCAATTTTCAGCGAGATTTTGGAGGTGGATTGAAAACGTTTTGGAAGGAAATCAACTCAGGAGGTGCTAGGCTTCATCCCAAAGATTCATTTTCCATGGGGAAAAAAAAAAAAAAAAAAAAGTGTAACAAATGGATATAAGCCTGTTTGTAAGAAAGCTCTTCATTTCAAATGTAACATTGAAATTCTGGAAAATTGAAAGAATTGTGCGAAACTTCATCTCTTTCCATAATTAATGAAGGCCCTAGTCACTTTTCAGGTTCATCAGAATCCTGTATCGATTTAGTGATCACCAACATTCCCAAACTTTTGAATCACTTAGAACAGTTTTCTGTCCCTGGAGTGTCTCATCATGAGATCCTTTTTTATAATTTTAATATAAGTAAATTCCGTATTCGGCCTCAAGAAATTTAAAGAAAATTCCCGCCAATATGTTTCTTGACTGTTGCTTTTCCATGTAGGTATTTATACCTACCGGTACTAATTTAAAAAAAAAGTGGTCCAAACCCCCTAAAGTTTAGAAGTTGGATTGTAAAAGTTGGTTTTGTAAAAGAAGAGAATGATGAATGACCAGTGAGTATTCGAGGGTTAACAAGATTTGTCTCCAAGGTTCTTTACGTGTGGTTCAAATGTCATAAAAATAATGATGTCTGGCCATTATTCAGACCAACAGCCACCAGGGCTTAAACGTATCAACTAAACGTAGCTACTAGACAATGATCTTTCTCACCATCCCACGTTCAAGGAGGTCCTTTTCCTTCTCCGTCCAGCCGTTCGCATCCGACAATTCTTCGGTGTTGATGAGAGAGCAGTTACTCGGAGGGAGAGCAGATTCGACGTTTTGATCATCCCAAGAGGCGCTGGGGCCGTCCAAGTACCACTGAGGGGAGCTGGAGGGGTATTCGAAGGATCGAGGATCATTAGGATCGCAGAGCCTGAGAAATCGGAAAATGTTCAATTTAATGCCGCAAAATCAGTACATCACGAAACAACGCAATCATTAACGAACTTGTACCTAAAATCAAGCTTTGAATCAAAGTTCCACCTGAAGTAGTAGTCATCAGAGTTTGTGTTTGACGAAGAGTTGTGATGGTTTGCCGAGCCTCTGTTCTCAATTTTTTTTCTTTGCCCGCTCTGGTGATGGACGGCTGTAGAAACACCGACCGCATACCCTCTGGGTGGGCATATTGCCTAATCCCCCGAGAACAGAGGGTCTCTGCAGGCATTCATTACAGAGTTCGAATTTTCGCTACAGAGGGGTGGAAATCCATGCTGGACAGCATATGCATCGATCAAAGCGCTAAAGCCTTTATTGATCTGAAGCCGCAGCTAAGTACCGAATACTTGTCAAATACCGAGGATTTGGCATTCGCCGAGTCCCATTGAATTCGCGCTTTGCCCACACATTCGGGATTTGCGAAATATCCACCATAGACCGAGCAATGACAACTATTTGAGGAGTATTCATGATCAGCGGCATCAAGAAGTTGTTATGCATTCTGAGGGAGCCAGGGCTGGATCGAAAAAAGTCGACTTCGGTTTTCGAAAAAGTTTGATAACAAAGAAGCAACAAAATTGGTAAACGACTCGGCTAGATTCTCTCTGACAGTGTTGTATAGACGTATGTTTTAACGTACTTCAAAGTATTTTTAAAATCGATTAGGTACCTACTATGCACTATGAGTACAGATGTACCTAAATAAAAAAGTATCTGAACGGAAATAAATTTGAATTTCGATCAAGTCCTATTGCTCCTTCAGACCAAGCCTTCAGCCTGCCTTGTCAACTGGGAAACATGCTACCGCATGATCAAGATTGTATCATATAAATACTGAATTGCACCAAAAGAGGATACCGCTATCCGCCATTGGATCATAGCCATATTTTTAATATTGGCGTTTTATTCTTTTGCTGAGTGAGCAGATAGCTTCATGAAGTCCGACAGTACAAAATTTGGTGATGTAGGTACACGGGAACCAAAGGCGGATAGGGGGTATCCACTACCGTTGCTTTCCTCATCTTCCACTGGGTCATTCTGATTCCAGGATATTTTCGCAAAGTACATTCCTAAGTACGTACCTACTTAAGTATTCATTTCAGACTCGAGAAAAATGGTAGGCGCAACCAAAATTTTACGGTATGTACTCAGATGAGGAAATGAAGAAGGCAATTGCTGATGCTTCAAATGGTATTCGGGAATATCCCTTTCGCTTCTCTTCACTACAAAGTGAATGGTATGCGGCAAAAACCCGAAAGAGAAAAGCTAGGGCATCATCCTTGGAATCATACCCAAGGAATTGACAGAGATGACGAAAGTGTGGTTGTCTCTGAAAATGATACCGATTCATTATCCATTGAGCCCGGAAACAGGTCAGGTATCAGAAACCCCTTTGGATTCCGTCAACTAGATATTTAATTATTACATATTCACTAGATAGGGAATACGTCTGGATTACAGATGACGTTTGATTCAATAATTCCACATAAAATTGTGATATTTTACAAGATGAAGTCGATTTTTTTCCTTTAACTATCCGCTACTGATACCATTAACATAATATGTTAATATGTTTATTATACTACACTTTTACCACTTTGACGTACAGTTTCAACTGCTACGACTTCCTATCATCAGTAGCCCGCTCGGCAACAACTGATTGCAAGGTTTTGTCGAGACGATAAGGCGATCCATTCGAATGTCGCAAACTTGCATAAACTATTTCTGACAGCGCATCTAGTTATCATTCTGACTTGCCCAAATGGTCATCAGACTGCAGGTATTTGAATCAATCAATCGATAATATTGTCATCTCACCCGATCCTGTCCGTCAAAATTGACCCGAGGCTGAAGTCGCCCAGAACGTCGATCTCACCGTCGTCTTCCATGACCACGGAAAACGTTTCAACTTTAATTAATTACGAATCACCACAAGATCACGACAGATTTAAACTTTGAAAGAAGAAAAACAAAGTCAATTTTGAGCGATCAAGTAAAAGTACAAATTGATATGATCTACCTAATAAATACAAAGACAAATTGGGTTCTTCTTCTTCGCTTTCTAGTCTTCCACTTCCAAGTCTGATAACATAATAATATTATGTTGGATAATGATTATGACTGTTAGAAATTTCACTTGTACTTTTAATTTCGTTCGGCTATTCAAATTTGTGTAATAGGTATTTCAAATATTTGTTCAGAAAGATTTTTTTTAAATATTATTTTGAAGTTAAATTGGTGTGAGTTGTGGAAATTCCTGGGGTTACAACAGTTGGCAGCATTGATTGGATATCGAAAGAAAATACCGACATTGTCGGTGCTCTAATATCGGTATTGATATTATATTATAGATTATCGATATCCGATAATATCGACTTATCGATATTAATTGTAAGGGAGTGGGGAAGGTTACGCTCTTCCAACTTGTCGTGATCAACCATGGAAGATCCCTTCTCCCTTCTTCCATGGTGATCAACATTACGATCACGGAAGAATTCTCCCTTCTTCCATGCATTACGATATTACATCCATTGTGGAACCTTCTTCTTCTTCTTCTCAACTCTTTTCTGTTGAGATCATAAGGAATGAATACACTTTCAGGTTGAATGCAGAAAAGAGATTCATTTTATTGTAGTCAATCAACAAAGTCTGTAATCGTTGGTAGTCAGGGACTTCCAATAATTAACGAGTACAGCACATCTCCCCTTCTTCAACATGACCCTGGAACCCCAGACTTGAAAGGGCCTAGGTGGAACTGATTGCGCTGGATCCTCCCGCCTCTCTCTGTCACCACTAGATAAGACCGGGGTTCATGGAAGAAGGGAGTTCTTCCATGACCGGGGTTGGTCCAGCTTCTTCAAAACTTGCCCACTCATCTTCATGTTCTTAATCCATACTTTCTGTCCAGGTTTCAAATCTGGCCGCTCCTTAAAAGCTCTGTGCCTTTGATCGTAGCGTTTTTTCGATTCCTCCCTCAGCCTTAGTTTCTTATCCCTTAGGGCCTGTTCTGCCACAGGAGATGGCTTCAACTTGTCCAGCAACACTGGGACTGTGGTAGGTACGGATCATGCGACCCATAAGAAGTTCGGATGGGGAATATCCATTCTCAAGCGAGGTTGTTGTGGTTTTGAATTGAAAATGCACGACTTTTGATATAGATTTATTGAACCATCGAATAATTGAATGGACATGAGCAGAAGTCTCGTAGCGAATGATCAATGGATTTGAATGCGTATGGAAGACTGAAATGTTATTGGAAGAAGATGATGATGTATGGTGGAAGGATGCACATAATCATTGAGGTATTGAGGAGCACGATGTTGCCTTCCAGAACGTCGTAGAGTTGGAGCTTCAGGAGGTGTTCCAACCTCAGGAGGGTCAGTTTGTTCTTGCTGGTCAGTAGGCATGGAAGAAGGGAGTTCTTCCATGGTCAGTAGGATGACGATCTTCTGCATTGGAAGTTGGTTCGATGTCAGGAAGTGCCATTAGATCCATAGTCGTTGTGTTGTTCTGTTGGTAGCAATGTAAATGCGCCTATTCCTCGCCATTGTTGTTTCTAAATTACATCAAGTTCGCTTAAACCAAGTCTACAATAGTTATTCAAATCATTGAATCCTTTCAATCCTCAACACGTTGGAGGTTGATTTTGTTGCAAAATCGCATTCAGCATTAGTTTTTGCTGTTCTTGAAATGTTGTCATGAAAGTTTGAAACTGAATTTCATCCATTTTCGAGATAGAATTTTGACGAAAGTTCGAAAATGAGTCAGAAAAAGATGAGAGTTTGAGGTTACCTGGTGTGGTGTTGAAACACGGCGGCGTTGAAAACTCGAATTTCGACTTACTGGGTTGATCCAAACTTGCCTCAGTCTTCAGTTGAAATTTTCCGATCGATTAGTTTTATCCTTGTCGCCAAATTGTTGTTGATAGTACGTAAACGACTCTTTTTTAGGATCGAAATTGTCGAAAGGTTGAATCAAAGACATGTTTAATGTGCTACTAGGGGTCGCAGTGCGTTGTTGAGTTGATGATGACACTGAAGTTGTTCCATGACAAATAATATCATCATAGTAAGACATAGTCTTAGGTAGTCCTCTAAGTACCTGGTCAATAATACGATTGAATTCACTTGGGGCTGTTTTAATACCAAATGATAATCGGTTCATAAGGTACGTTCCCTTATGTGTGGACAGGGTTTGAATTTTAGTCAACTGGTAAATGTAGATAGGCTTTAAACAAGTCGAGACGACAAAAGTATTTCGAATTTTTGAGACTATTGAGAATTTCTTCGACACGTCTAATTGGGTAGTTGGAATTAACTAATTGTCTATTGAAGGTAGGGATGGGTCGAGAAACGAGAAACTAGTTTAAAAAACTAGTTTGAAAAAAATAACCGTTATAACCGTTTCTCAATTTGAAAGAAACTAGTTACAAAAAAACGGCAAAAGTAGGTAGGTGTTAGTTTTTGAATTGAACTATCGAAAACTTTGTCATCACATTCGTTATTCGTGGTTTGTTCCGAAGACCTTAGTTAGTAGTTGATTATTAGGTAAATATGACTCGGAACAAACCACGAACAAATGCGCCAACAAAGTTTTCGTTTTTCCTATTACAGTTGAAAAATACAGTTTTTCGTTTCCTTTGTAACTAGTAGTTACTTTCAGGACAAAGAAATAAACGGATATCGAAATATACATGTATGAGATTTATTCTACATACCTCCGGGTTCTTGATAGTATCAGAATACACTGAAGTTAGTTGAAATATAATCGTAATGAACTTAAGTAGCAGAAGTGAACTTTAGGGAAACTGATCGCAGTCGATGGCAGAGCAGAAGTGAAGTTGAGCCGGAGGTGGCAGCGTACATAGCGCCAACGACGGTTGCGGTGGTTTTAGGAACTAGGTCCACGGCCATCGGTATCCACGGAGTATGTATCACGAGAGAGGACGGATTGATAATCTTGACACTCCCCTCCAAGTCGTCATCTCGATGTCCAGTATCCCGAGCAAGGCAACAAGCTTCCATTCATGACACTCCGTATTCAGCATAGCGTTCTCCGTATTGGTCGCAGCATTCTCCTGGTTCTACATATCAGTCTCCGGGTTGAGCATGGTGGTGATGGAATCGACCAAATCTTCCGACTTAGTCGATTCTAGCTGTTAATATCAAAATAGAATCTGATCAGTGTTTATACAGCATTAAATCTCTGAATTTGACAAACTTAGCATGATTTAATGGCTTAGTTAGAGTATCAGCTATTTGATCATCCGTTGAAATCCATTTAATTTGAATATTTCCATCTCTATGTTCTTGACGCACATATAAATACGACAGTCTAACCATATGTTTTAATGTAGAAGAGTCATCTACTTCTGCTAGTCTAATCGCCGGTTTAGAGTCTTCATAGATAATTGGAATTAAATTTAATCCAATCATTGTTGAACACATGGTCCTGATTGAAGCTAAGTCTCGACACGCAGTACTCATAGCTACAAACTCACTTTCAGCTGAAGAAAGAGCAACATGATTTTGACGTTTTGTGCGCCATACTACCGGACTACCAAATAAGTAGATAATATATCCCGTTGTGGAAAAGCCTCTTTCCGCAGATAATCCAAGAGAAGCATCTACATAACATTCAATGTTATTATTCCCTTTATCAGAAAACAAGAGTCCATAATTTCTAGTTCCTCTAAGATAACGCATGATCCGGATTACAGCTTTCCAATCCTTCAAAGTGAAATTTGACTGACGTCTACTTAACATATTTGTGGCATATGAGATATCCGGTCTAGCACCACCTTGCAAGTAAAGTAGAGAGCCTATTGCTTGTCTAAACGGAATGGAACTAAGATCACAAATTTGATTTTTCTCCTCCTTTTCAATCGATTTATCGAATATCATAGGAGTAGAGACAATTTTATCACTATCAGGATCAAATTTCATCAACATGTTGTCAATATGAGATTTCTGAAGTATCCCTATCGTTCCTTCACTCCGGTTTCTAATAATTTCTAAACCCAGGTATTTTCTAGGTTCCCCGAGATCAACTATAGAAAATTCCTTTTCTAAAACGCATTTAACCTGTTTAAGTTTTTGATTACTATTAGTAGCCAGAAGTATATCATCAACATAGAGTAAAAGAATAGCTATTTTGTCTCCTGATTTCCACATAAACAAACATGGTTGAAATGGGTATGGTTGGAAGTCCATCTCGTTCACAGCTTCTTGAAACCTGATATACCACCTTCTTGGTGATACCTTTAGACCATACAGCGCTCTGTGTACTTCACACACATGTTTAGTCTTAAATTTTTCATCCAGTTGTAAATAATTGTCATAACCATCCGGAATTTCCATATATACCAATTTATCAAGCGAACCATTTAAAAAGGCAGTTTTTACGTCATATTGAACCAAATCCAGGTCATATTTCGCTGCTAAAATTAATAGGAATTTTACATCTGGTAACCTTGCAACAGGAGCATAAATTTCTGATAACTCATAGTTATTATTATCAGCAAATCCTTTGACTACCAGTCTACTACGATACCTTACCGATCCGTCAGCTTCAGATTTCCTCTTATGTACCCACCGGGTTTTCATTACTTTCATTCCTTTGGGCACATCCTTTCTAGAAATGATTTTCCAGGTGTTGCACTTTTCCAGGGCCTGAAATTCTGTATTAATTGCATCTAACCAAAGATCAGCATCAGGTGCTCTTAATGCTTGAGCATAGGTTAAAGGTTCTTCACCAGAATCTTGAAGGAAAAATGTTTTATCTCCTATATCGCCTAAGTCTTCAAAGAATTCACATTCATCATTTTCATGAATAAGCACCGGATTTTGTTTGTTTTCGATGCCCTGTATGGAATCTTCTATCCTAGTTGGTATTTGAATTGAAATGGAATTATCCTCCTGATTAATATTGGTAGTTAGCTCAGAATCCTTGTTACTGGCACCAACATCACTATTAACCTCTACTGTAAATTCCGTTTGACTACCGGGTTCAAGAGCCTTATTTTCATTTTTAGTATAATCACCATAGGTTCGGTTTTCTATAAAATCTACATGTTTTGACCTAACCACCGTTTTATTTTTGTAGTGCAATAGATGGTATCCGGTTTCACCACATTCTAACAAGAATCCTAAGTTTGCTTTGGGTGCAAATTTAGAAGTGGATTGAGTATCCAAGATATAAGCTTCACATCCAAATCGTCTGATATATTTTACCGTAGGGGCATGATTTAATACAAGCTCATAGGGGGTTTTAAAGTTTATCGACCCATTTGGAGTTCTATTATGAATATAGATTACATGTCTCATGGCATAAGGCCAGTAGTGAGTCGGAATACCTGAAGAGATGAGATTGACCCGGATTTTCTCTTCCAATTCTAAATTTTGCCTTTCAGACACGCCGTTTAATTGAGGGGTGTAAGGCTCGCAAGCAGTTAATTTTATATTTTCTCGTTTAAGCAAAGCATTCATTTCACTAGTTTTATATTCTAAACCCCCATCCGTTCTAATTTCTGAAACCTTAGTTTGGGGGCCTTTTAATCTCCTGATTTCTTCTAGACAAGAAAGCAAAGCTAAGTTTACTCTAGTTTTGTTGCCTATTTCGTAAGCAAATACATACCTAGAGGCATCATCCGTAAATGTAACAATATATTTAGCTTGAGACCTATATGCCACCGGTTTTAATGGTCCTAAAAGATCGCTATGCAAACGATGAAATACAATATCTGATCTATGTCTTTTACTAGTGAATGGCTTGCGTTTGGCTTTAGCCATTTTGCAATCAGGACAGTCTAAGATATTAGTATCAAATTTGACTCCTTCCAACTCCGGAATTTGTTTACCCGCTATCTTTAAATATTTTAGAGAAGCATGATTTAGTCTGTAATGCCATCCTAGACCTACATCGTTTCTAAATTGCAAAGTTTCATCCTTTTTAAACTTCTTTGGGTCAGAACTCCCCTCTAAACTGAGCCCCGGTTTCTGAATTTTTCTTTTAATTCCGGTTTTGTTTACATCTTTAGTGATTTTATCTACCGTATTTGTTTTCGCCGGATTTTCATCGCTTTCTGACTTGGTCATCAACGAATTTCCTTGCACCAGACTGAGTATCCTTAATTTTTCATCCTGATTTGCATTTATCATAGGAAGCGAAAAGGACAACCACCAAAAACGTCCATCAAAACTACCGGTTTTTAGAATGTCCCCTGAACTCGGATCTATAATTTCTAATTTATTTTTATCAAATTTCGCACTTAATCCTTTTTGCATTTGTTTCCTAATAGAAAATAGATTTTCTACTAGTTCAGGTGCATACAGCACACCTCTTAAAATCCCAAATTTCTTTAGTTCATCGTTATAATATATTATATCACCTGATTGTCTAATGATTAAGTCCGATTCCTTACTAGTATTTGCACACGATATCCTGATTTCATTATGCAAATTTACTAAATTAGAAAATACCTTCTTATCCTTAACTATGTGTTCAGTAGCACCACTATCAGCTATAAACCTTAATTGAGGTAATTTACCATCCAACAATGACATCTCCGAGCCCCAAGAATGCATTGCTGAGGGCGTTTCCTCGGAATTAGGCCTGGGTACAGCAATGGCAGCCATCGTATTTTCGTCATCGTCATTATCATCATCGGATTCTTGTGCTGCATAATGAGCTCCGTCTGAGGTTGTTTTACTCCGGGTTTTTGAAACAACACTCCTCAATCTGGTCTGTGCTGGAGTCCTAGAGCGAGCTTTAGAGGTTAGGATTAACACCGGATTCCGTATTTGAGACCTCGTCAGTGACCATTATTTCATCGCCGTGAGTACGACGCACCGGGTTGGTTAGCGTGGACGCCAAAGCGTTAATCCTTAAAATGGACTCCTCAGAAACCTGCCGTATTTGATCCTTGATTTTATCAAATTTGCTTGCGTATTCCTTTTCAACCTCCCGCCTAACCACTTCACTCCTCTTTTGGATCTCCTCCTCCACGATTCTCCTTATTTCGTCAGAGTTCATTTTTCTCTCCGGAACAGATAATGTTACAGCACCAGATTAAATCTATATTTTGCTCCTTGTTAAATATAGTTCTACCTTAATCCGTAATAAACGAATCTTAAAAGACACCGAACTAAAATGACTCCGTGAGTTTAATACTCGTTGACATATCGTTAAATTACATTCTTACTTGAGCACCGCGCACGCCTTATTCTCTCCGAAATACTATTTTTGTCCCCAGGTCTGGAATTCGCTCACCTTGCGTCCCGAATCGTGATTTTTCGGGTTTTTAGTGTATAAAACACTGAGTGAGGTTGCAGTTACGGGGATGTTCGATCCGCCCCGCTATCCATGTCTGTATCCGTTCTCATAGAGATACCTTACCAGACATAGACGCGCTGTGCGTCGGTAACAGGGCCTGAACAACTAGCTTACACCTCAGCGACACGCACACACATAAATAAATTATGCTATGACTATCCCGCTGGTAAAACCCAATGTGAAAAATGCACGATTCATTACATGTTTCATCTCAGAGACTAATTCCAACCTATATCTTATTTCAAACTTTATTCGAAAACTCCGGGTTTGTTAAATTTAAATAAATCGGATTTTAGTTTCTTAAATCTCATTATTTATTAGCTTCTGCATTCAGCCGGGTTACTTCTGCTTGCCATCTGCGATACTTTAACTTTCCTGATTCTGCAACATCATACTGTTATTAATTTAAATACTTTACTTCTCTAAATTCACACACCACACTGGGGACGTGAGCAAATTCCGACCTCGTTAGGTCCCTAGGCTTTCATGCAGAATAGTGTCTCGTGTTTGCGACCGGTTTACCAGTAGAAAGAGGCACACCGCATTAATTCCGAACTAATGTCAGCACTCCGGGTTAATACCAAGCTAGATATTTATCGAGTGGGTTTTCTTTTTTTCAACTTATAAATACCGTAACTTAGCACCTTAGTTAATTTAAATGTATCAAGGTAACACTCCCGCCGTATTCAGCCAACAATGTAAACAAAACATTCACCGAACTCACTATTTTGAACAGGAATCAACCGTGATCATCTGTTTTGTCTTCATGACATCCTTGTTACTACCGGTATAATTTTCTTACATGCACGAAATACACCACATATTAAAAGGAAAAGTCAGTAGTTCCACCTTATTGCAAAGAAAAGGTTCAATAATAATTCTAGCTATCAGTGGAAAATCAATTTGTTGTGATAACGAACAACAATCGATAATGCTGATAGAATTACTTTGATACTATAATTTCGATCGATTAATCGATTCTTCGTTGAATATTCGAATCCGGGTTTTATCATGAGCCGTTTTATCCGTATTCCCCACTTCGATAACTGTAACCTACCTTAATATCGATTTACATACATCGATCTTCTCTTTCTACCGACGCTCTAACGCATTTCTTTTTATGCGCCTCCTTACTAATTTTTCTCGAGATGGAATAGTTATCACCCGCACTCTCCGAAATTTAAGAGCGATTTTCATCGATAAAACTGAGTTTTTCATCGTTATATCCTGCTAGACTTACGGACCATCGACTTGACTCGGGAAGCACACTCAGTTAAATATTGCATCATCCTTTTTTTGAAGCAAAATGTCCGCCGCCATTTTCCTCCTGATTTATGAAGCTCTCACCTGCATTTTCTCCGTTGTGCTTCCCGTCCGGATTACAGAGAAGAAAACTAGTATACTTCTCTAACTATTCCATAAAAACTATAACAACGAGCTTCCAGTTGTTATTTCCTGATTCGCACCGGATTCTCGAGAAAAATCACGAGCACTATTTCTCTGCATGGGACGGCTCACCCGTTCGCCGGCCCACCTATGTTAACATTTCAGGACAAAGAAATAAACGGATATCGAAATATACATGTATGAGATTTATTCTACATACCTCCGGGTTCTTGATAGTATCAGAATACACTGAAGTTAGTTGAAATATAATCGTAATGAACTTAAGTAGCAGAAGTGAACTTTAGGGAAACTGATCGCAGTCGATGGCAGAGCAGAAGTGAAGTTGAGCCGGAGGTGGCAGCGTACATAGCGCCAACGACGGTTGCGGTGGTTTTAGGAACTAGGTCCACGGCCATCGGTATCCACGGAGTATGTATCACGAGAGAGGACGGATTGATAATCTTGACAGTTACCAACTACTAACAACATATTAGAACACCTGCTGTTTCACCCGTTTTTCATTAAGAAGAAAATGTCAAAGAAAAATTTAATGAAACTAGTTTTTTTCGACAGTTTGTTTTATATAACGAACGTTATTTTACGTTTTTCGAAAGTAACCGTTAATAACGGGTCAAGAAACAAGAAAAGAAACGGGTCAAGTAACCGTTAATAATAGGGACGGGTCAAGAAACAAGAAACTAGTTTTTTTGGGATGGGAGAAGAAACGAGAAACTAGTTTAAAGTAACTAGTTTGAAAAAAACGTCATAACTGTTTCTTAATTTAAAAAAAACTAGTTGAAAAAACGGCAAAAAAAACTAGTTTTTTCGACAGTTATTATAACGAACGTTATTAAATAACTATCGAAAAAACTAGTTCCACCCGTTTTTCATTCAGAAGAAAAGAAACTAGTTTTTTTGTAACTAGTTTTTTTGACAGTTATTTTAATATAACGAACGTTATTTTACGTTTCTCGAAAATAACCGTTATGCCCATCCCTAATTGAAGGACAATTCTGTTTCTGAGTTTGTCATGTTGGTAGTACTGTTGGGCTTCTCCCTCTCTTGTCTGTTCGTTCGTCAGTCTTGTTCTGAAGTCGTTGTACTTGCGTTAACATCCGTTTGCTCCTGTTAAGTTCTATCTCCGTTATATATTTCTGATTAAACACTATACGCCTAGTGCTGTGTTAATCTCTGTTACTCCCCGTTCAACAGGTTATCGGGCCCAGAAAAGTGCTTAGTCGAAATATTGTTAGGAGTGAAATTGTGTTCAAAAGGTTCGGTTGTGTAAATCAAGATGGCGATGTCTTGTGGAGGAAACTCGTTTACCTCGAATATTCGACCCTTTGATGGAACATCATTTGAGAACTGGAGATTTCGCGTCGAACGTTTATTGGAGAGAAACGGTGTATTGAATATGCTCACTGATGATCAACCTAGCGATGGTGATTTGAGAAAAGTGTTCGTTAAAAACGATGCCAAGGCACGTGACCTTGTGGTACAGTGTGTTTCTGATTCCGTTCTAGAACTGATTAAGTCGAAAACTACGGCAAAAGAGATGATGGTAACATTGCAAACTACTTATGTCAGAAAAGGTTTGACATCTCGAATCTTGTTGCAGAAAAAACTACGAAATGTGTTTCGACGGAAGTGGTTCGCTAAATAGCTATGTGATTGAGTTTGATAGGGTTGTTTCTGAGCTGAAGAATGTTGGTGGTTCGATTGATAGCCAGGAATATGTTTCCCAACTTCTTGCATCTATGCCAGATGAATATCAATCTGTTGTAACTTCAATTGACATTCTGCTGACGTCGAATCCGGAAATAGTGACAGAGGATTTCGTGAAAAGTAAGATTCTTGCCGAGGAAGAAAGAATGAAGAGATGTGACGGAATTGGAAGCGATCCAGGTAACGCATTTATTGGTCAGAAGAAATTCTCGCAGAGATATAGGGTTAATCGCAGCGGCCATGATGGGATTGCAAAACGGCGAAATGAAGGTCAGTCTAACGACAACTGATCTGGAGCTAACTACTCGTCACAGATCAAGTGTTGGTTTTGCAAAGTAGTAGGACACAAGCGATCGCAGTGCCCTAAGCGGAGTTCCATGCAAGCTAAAGTGGCTTCGGATGAGAAGAAGGCACATGGAGTATGGAAAAGTGAGGACACTCAGGATGTTGCTTTTATGTCCGCCGTTCGCTCGCATGCGGACATGAATGTGAGAGATACGATGCTACACAGTTCGAATTGTTTTGATTCTGAATTCGCGTGTAATACGGTTTGTAGTGATGAAATCGTGATGGTGATTGATTCCGGCGCATCAAATCATTTAATCAAACTGGATTATAAACATTGTTTAACGAATGTGAAGAGTGTTTCTCATGCGATTAATGTCGCAAAGGAAGGTGAATGTGTGACTGCCAGGTTCTCTGGTCTTCTGTCTGTTATCACTGTTGACAATGTTCCAGTATAGTTCCAGTCTGCACAATGTTCTTTCGTGTGAAAGGCTGTATCATAATCTTCTATCAGTAAGGAGAATGGTGGAATCGGGTTTGAAGGTGGTATTCCTAAATGAAACTGTGAAAGTGTCATCTCCTGCATTCACCTGTAAAGTGCCATCTCGGTGCTGTCACGTTCTTGTACGAACTCAATTATTGTATTTCAACTACAGAAAACATCCAAGGAATCCAATGGATCTTCTCCAAGACGTCATCCAATGGTTCCAATGGCTCTGCCTGGTTCCAATGGCTCTTCTCCAAGACGTCATCGTTTTAGATGACTCAGAAAGTGATGACGAGGCCCAGAAAACCTCCAGTAATTCTGGGAAATCAGAATCGCCATCAACTCCACCTGCGCCGCCCGATACAAATCTAGAAACGAGTGGAAACATGCTTGAAGGGCGATGTTCTCGTGATTATGAATGCATTATTTTGGACAGCGAGTCTGATGATGACGAAGACGTGTCTGACCCTGAGATAGAAAAACGTCTTGGGGACGCGATCGAAGAAATCCTCCAAGAACTCGATCAGCAGTTCAACGTCAATGGTATTTTCAACCGAGCCAAAGACCAAGTTATTGAGAACTTGGAAAATTTCGTTATTGAGGAGAATGAGGTGGCTAGTAGAGTTAACCAAGTAAATACTGATATGTATACTAGCATGCAAGAGTTCACTGGGAAGTTCGAGAATGAAAAGTGAAGAAGTACTGATACACTTCCAAGCTGACTCGTCCTACAATTGTCACCAGGACCCGAGCAGTACCGCAACACCGTGAACCGACTCCGGCAGCCCCAACCAGCATCCTGCTTGAAGGGCAGCCAACCACACCCTAACCTGACAGAGCCATAGAAGATGCAGAAATGGTGAACATTGAAGAAGAATCAATAGAGAGGAGGATTGAAACTACCGAAGAAGACTTCAACAATTTACTGCAAGCCATAGAAGATGCAGAAATGGTGAACATTGAAGAAGAATCAGTAGAGAGGAGGATTGAAACTACCGAAGAAGTGACAACCGAGGAGGCCATTGTGCAGGATGAGGAACATGTACTCATTACCAAATTTCAACTCAACATAAGATGTGAGGACATCCTCACATTGAAGCCACGCAATTGGCTGAATGATTCGATTATTAATTTTTATATGGAGCTTATTGCCCAAAGGGGCGGTACTGAGGAAAAATATCCGACTGTCCACTGTTTTTCCACATTCTTCTTCACTGGTGAACATTCTTCTTCTTCTTCAAATGGTGAACATTGAAGAAGAATCAATAGAGAGGAGGATTGAAACTACCGAAGAAGACTTCAACAATTTACTGCAAGCCATAGAAGATGCAGAAATGGTGAACATTGAAGAAGAATCAGTAGAGAGGAGGATTGAAACTACCGAAGAAGTGACAACCGAGGAGGCCATTGTGCAGGATGAGGAACATGTACTCATTACCAAATTTCAACTCAACATAAGATGTGAGGACATCCTCACATTGAAGCCACGCAATTGGCTGAATGATTCGATTATTAATTTTTATATGGAGCTTATTGCCCAAAGGGGCGGTACTGAGGAAAAATATCCGACTGTCCACTGTTTTTCCACATTCTTCTTCACTGGTGAACATTCTTCTTCTTCTTCAACACCGTGAACCGACTCCGGCAGCCCCAACCAGCATCCTGCTTGAAGGGCAGCCAACCACACCCTAACCTGACAGAGCCATAGAAGATGCAGAAATGGTGAACATTGAAGAAGAATCAATAGAGAGGAGGATTGAAACTACCGAAGAAGACTTCAACAATTTACTGCAAGCCATAGAAGATGCAGAAATGGTGAACATTGAAGAAGAATCAGTAGAGAGGAGGATTGAAACTACCGAAGAAGTGACAACCGAGGAGGCCATTGTGCAGGATGAGGAACATGTACTCATTACCAAATTTCAACTCAACATAAGATGTGAGGACATCCTCACATTGAAGCCACGCAATTGGCTGAATGATTCGATTATTAATTTTTATATGGAGCTTATTGCCCAAAGGGGCGGTACTGAGGAAAAATATCCGACTGTCCACTGTTTTTCCACATTCTTCTTCACTGGTGAACATTCTTCTTCTTCTTCAAATGGTGAACATTGAAGAAGAATCAATAGAGAGGAGGATTGAAACTACCGAAGAAGACTTCAACAATTTACTGCAAGCCATAGAAGATGCAGAAATGGTGAACATTGAAGAAGAATCAGTAGAGAGGAGGATTGAAACTACCGAAGAAGTGACAACCGAGGAGGCCATTGTGCAGGATGAGGAACATGTACTCATTACCAAATTTCAACTCAACATAAGATGTGAGGACATCCTCACATTGAAGCCACGCAATTGGCTGAATGATTCGATTATTAATTTTTATATGGAGCTTATTGCCCAAAGGGGCGGTACTGAGGAAAAATATCCGACTGTCCACTGTTTTTCCACATTCTTCTTCACTGCGTTGCGAAGTGGATATGATCGGGTCAGAAGCCACACAAAAAAAGTGGATATATTTAGTAAGGACTTAATATTTGTGCCCATTCACCTCAGTGTTCATTGGTGTATGGCCAAGATTGACATGACACGCAAGGAGATCGTCTACTACGACTCACTGTTGATCCCTAACACCAGCGCGCTAGAAATGCTCATGAACTACCTCAAATATATTAAGATATTATAGAGGGTAGAGAGAGAATAGAGGGTAGAAATACTTCGCAGAGATGTCTGTGAAGTAGGTATGATGTATTTTGAATAAAATAACTTTGTATTTTAAATAAAAATAATATTGAATGTATTTTTCATTTTATTTTAAAGTGCATTGTCGTTTTTTCCCAAACAACGAAGTGGTTCTTGTGGTTGACTCTTCATTCCGATAAAAAAGTGTTTTTGTTCAGTGATGTTAAAAATGTATCGAAATATCGATATTTTTAGCGATATATATCGATACTTTTTTCCGATATCAACATCCCTAGTACAAAATATTTTGGTGATGGCGGGTAACGTAACAGGTGGTCTGTCGTAACCACAAAACTTTGAAGCCAGTACGCTGCGTCAAGCAAAAATGTTACTTCTCATGGAAGAAGGGAAATGTTCCTTCTTCCTTGGTTACTTCTAATTTGACCGCTCGAACCGCTGTCAACGCTTGAGTCTCAAACAACAAACTTACATCTGACTTCAAAAATACAATCGGCTTCATCAAATTTGGATTTGAAATGACTAAAATTCAATTTTTGAATTCAAACTTGTTCGGATTTTCAATTTTTTTTTTGTTTGTCAAAAACAAGTAGTTGGCACGATAACACCGCAGTGCGGGGATTCGCCAGCCATTTTGAGTCTGGGATTGTGATAGGTCGAGTGGGGTTCTGTCATCCTCGATTTCGTCCCAACCTATTCATTCACGATGGCTGTTGTAAGTATTGTTTTTATCGGGTTTCAACGGTATTTGTGTAGTTGTCTGGATATTGAACTACTTGGAGCAGTCGAGGTTGTGTTGAGCAGGTTTGTCTCGGACAAAACGCTATTTGATAACAGGAAATAATATCACTGACTTCGCTCGAGTATTGATTGTGGGTTTGTCCACTAACCCACTCAAACGGTTTGATTATTTTCGCCTGTACGATCTCGTGCCTTTTTCAACCCTCCACGTATTGATACGGTGTTTTTTATTTCATTTCTCAGAGTCTCAAAGCTGTGAAATGTCCTACGGACGAGATGTCGTACACCAACTGCGCCCTCGGGAGTCCCTTGGACTTCCCTCAAGATGTCCAGTAAGTTTGACCTAAATCGATCAATTTGAGTGCATTAAAAAAACGGATTTCGAGTTATCAAGTTGAAATAATCGTGTGGATTTGACGTGACTCGTTCAAACGAGAGGGTTGCGTCAGAAATCATCATACACTGGAGGGTGACGAATTGTTCGGCTACGTTGATGCAACAGACACCCTTGGCTGATAGCACTTCCCAAAGTCACAGCTACTAATCGCTTTCACAAAAATTAACTGACTTTAACAAAAATAATGAATGAAGAATAATAAATAGAGAATAATTATTCGGCTGGTTCCAGGTTGATAGGGAATATGCTTGGTCTGAGCAAAACAACTTGATGCTAAGTCAAAGGTTGAAAACTATTTTACTAAATAACTCAAAAATGATTCAGAAAATGAAAGAATGTGCTTGGCCCTGGGAGAGGTTCTCACTCTTTTGCCTTGGCGCTCAACGTGTTAAGAAACTTCAACCAAAATAATGAAGCCGTTGAATGATATTTTGGTCTCTATTTTGGAGAACTTGATGATTATGAACAAAGTGAAAGACATGAAGTGTTTGAGCAGATGAGATGTTTCCCCAAAATTATAGGCAATCCCTCACCTCAATCCATGAGTTTATGAGAAACAAATTTTTTTCTTTGGCCAATTCCTGTTTCCGAAGATAATAAACGAGCAGACCATACAAATGTGGTTCCACATTATGTTATGGTTAGGAGGCTAAAATAGGTACCATTAAACTAAATTGAGTTTTTTTTCGGGATGCTAAAGAACCAGCCATTTTTTCCTCACAGGACCTTGCAAACTAGTGTTTGTCTGCACAGAAAATTAATCAATCGTTGAGGTAAATTTGCAGCGTTTTTTCATGTCGTCGTATTTTTTTTCAGGTACCTCGAGGTTATGATCGAAGGTAAATCCTACATCTTCAAATTGTCGACCCACCGGGAAATACAAAAAGGAACTCTCGGATTCAACAATTTTGGGCGAACTTGGGGCCGCATCTCCTTGAACCAAGAGCTGGAGGTACGTTTCTTTCGTGTGACATTCACACAGTTCAAGGCACTAAAGAGAAAAGAAATCCAAATCAGACTCTTCATTAGGGATGTCGAATGCTCCTTGTGGATCCACTCGGTAGCCCAAAAAGGTCGATAGATGAAGATCATAGCCCTGATTGAAGGGTCCCAAGCAGCGTAGTCACTTTTTGATTTTGCCTGGCAATTGTTCCGTTCTCACATGGGTAGAAATAACTTTTAACGCGATCTACCTTGGAACGTCTATATTTGGGTTATTTCAAAATTTGGGGTTATTTGGTGTCACAGGTTTTTTGAGCGCTCTATTTGTCTTGGAAACTCGGAGTTTTCTCTGAGGGATACAGCAGGTTGGCGCCTAGTAGACCACATAAATATAAATTCAAAAAATCCCTAAGTTCAGACATTACCAATCATTTAACAACCCCAATTCTCTCTACCTACACTTGTCACAAATGGTAGGTTGAAAACTTCGGAAATTCTTTGAGGGCTCTGTATTCATGTTTTAATACATTCCAAAAATATAGGTAGCCCAGGTTGCTCTCCCCTTCATGTATAAATTAATAAAAAAATTAAATTCCCCCATTTTAATAGGTTTTTATTGGGTTTTATGTGTGTCACACGGTTTCATTCTCTCTCCCTACAATTTTTTTGAACTGCCCGCCCACCTCAGGAAAACGGATGTTTTGTGTTGTGAACAACAAAAAGCAACTCAGCCACAAGATAGCTTCCGAAGCCCTCGTGGTTTGTTCCACTCCCAAGCCTCCAGTAGCTTGAGTGATGTTGTGAAGTAGTGAAATCGTGTGCGTAGGTTAATACTTTCTCCATACCTACAACCACCTCACTGGTCAGGGTAAGTGTTGATTAATACATAAATGAGCTGTAAGTATGACTATGAATGACATGGTGTGTATTTTTTCGAACGTTGAAAATCATTGATGGTGAGGCCTGCACAAAGTGATAACCTCCCAAATCTCTCTCCCAACAACCTCTCTCCCTACAATTTCAGAAAAGAAGCGGTTTGTAGGGAAAGAGAATGGATTGTAGGGAGAGAAGATTTGCAAATAATTTTACAAAGATAATGGTTCCAATGTTCTTTTGGTGTAGATTTTAAGTTTCAGTAGCTATCCATAGGCCTACCACTGGCATCCATTTTTCTTTCCAATATAGGAAAATTAGTAATGTAATTCCATCAAAATTTATTTTTCTCTCTTTTTTTTTGTCAGGTGCTTTTATTACCATCCAGTTGTCTAAGGAGAAGTGGAGAGAGTACGCACAAAGAAGACGGGAGAGAATAAAAAATGATCCAGTATTGGCAGCCATTGAAAAAGAGAATGAAAAGAAGAAATACGAGGCGAAGAAGATGAAAAAACAGGTGAAGCTTGTCAAGGACAAGTCTGAAAGAGAGTTGCGGCAGAACCGCAAGTTGTGGAGAAAGAAGGCAAAGGAGGCGTACCAGAGGAAGAAGCAGCGAGTAATTTGGCCAAGTACTTAGAGGACCGTTCCCCCCTGTGAGTGAATCAGAAAATGATCAACCAGTCGTTCAAAAACCGCCAGTTGACAATGATGTTTGTGTCATAAATACAGGCGATGTTTTTCAAGTACTTAGTACTTCCTCTTCCAAATTTTGTTCTACGAAATAGAAAAATGGTTTATTCTTTTCTGCGCCAAGTGGCGGGTATAAGAGAGCAATGATGTCGAATATTTATGTTTGTTTTTTTCGTTTTGAATTCTGCAAGTTAATTTTTCTTTTATATCTTGAAAATTGATGGAGGGATATTGCTGTTCTTAGCTCCCATAAGTTTAGATATCGTTCCTTTATTATTTGTACCCTTTTTTTGTATTTTATTATGACTGTTCAGTTACCTGTTCTCAAATATTGCTAGTTTTTGTCTGGTCCTTAAGATTCAAGAGTGACCTGAACTGTAATTTTTGGTTTTCTAAGTCACGCGATTTCAATTTTTTTTTTTTTTTTTCTTTGAAATATTTTACGAACGTTGAGACTGGTTGAAAGACTTGAAAAATTCTATCAGTAATGTTATGGTTATGGGGCTTAAGGGTTTTGGACCTAATTGATGGGTAGTTTTTGCCTGGTCATTTAGGTTCAAGAGTTGTACCTGAATTACCTTGGTATAATATACCAAGGTAATATATTATGTGATTCTTTGTTTTCTAAGTCATGTGATTTTAATTTTGGTTTATTATCTTCGATAATGAACCATTGGAATCGCCAAAAGAAAAAATTTTTTTTGTAATATTTTACGAACGTTGAGACTGGTTGGGACTTGAAAAATCTGATTATGCAATGGTTTTCAGCTTTGATTGTGATAAGCAGTATTGAGACTCTTCTAAACTGAACAACACATTTTTTAAATGGCATAAATAGGTATAATTATAAATGTTACAAGATCAACTTACTCATGGTTTTCTCTCTCCCTACAATGGCTTCTCTCTCCCTACAAAGTAGAAATTTTATAAAAAATTTCGAAATTCTATATCTCCGAAACTACTGGATGAAGAAGTGTGCGCCTACTGCAGGATCTTTCTTTGGGGCCAATATAAAGATGATATGCGAACAAAAAACCGCAAAAATTGGAACATAAATTTAGGGAAACCGCTGAGCCCAAAATAACCCCAAATTTTGAAATGACCCATTTAGTGCACTTGAACACGGCACAGAGTTGCCAATAGTCGTAATGAAAAATCCCGAGGTCTCCCAGACTCACGTGCGGCCGTTAGGGTTAAACTTATTTTTTCCGGGAATCCCTGCTGCATGGAGACATTGGGTGTTAGAGACAAGTGTCAATCTGTGGTCATTCTGTGGAAGACAGAATTGTAATCAATGGATTACAATACCCAAATGGCATGGATCAAAAATAATGGCACATCACCATAACAGTGACTTCGGTACTACAATTGTAATGAAATACTGAACCCCATATGTCCTTCATCTTGAGATTCAAGTTAAGGGAGGTGGAAACGAAGGAAATTGGGCTTAATTGAAATTCGTTCAATGGCGCAAATCAAACACTCAAAAGGGTCATAGATCCTCAGTTTGTATTCGGGGTTGTGTATTCAAGTTGTCAGAATTCTTCGCGTTTTCTAATGTAACAATTATGATCATTCTTTCAGGCGAAGCCGTACTTTTTTAGTCCCACAGCCCAAGCTCAGTGCCTCAGCAGCATGACGATTGAGGTTGATTTCATTAGAAGGAAAGAGTAAGTTAAAAACAAATTGTATTCAATAGCTTAAATGGACTCGTACGAAGTAGGTATGTAGTTTTGTATGGACACAAAATGAGAAATACCGGTGGCAATCCTCGGAGCGGTTTAATACCAGTTCAGGTTCCAATTCTCATTTCTGGAATTCCGCCACTGCCAGTTTGAACGGGCGAACCAAAAAATCCAATTCAGAATCCATATTTACTGCATGATGGGCAGCTCCCGAATTTCGACATATAAATCATTCTGCGGATAAGGGAGTAAAACATTTGGTCGGCTGGGTTCGAGTAAATTGAAAGATTTGATCGATATGATCCACAACCGTTTGATAACTGCGAAATCACCAATGTGATGAAAGCTTTCAATCAAAGAGATTCACTTATCTGGCTTCTTAAAATCACTATCATAATCTTATAATTGCTCAAAGTGGTCGACTGTACTAGAACGTAAATTTACTACGAAAATAATTAAACCAATTTTACTTGTTGGTCCAACGCAAACCATTTACACTCGGCTGCCTTTTCTGATTATATGATTTCTATTCAATATAATAATATTATCTCACCCTCCAATTTCATCATTGTTAGTCAATCAAATTCTGATAACTTCGACAAATACAGTTCATCACAATCATCAGTTAATTATAATCTTATAATTGCTCAGTGGTGAACGTAAATTTACTACGAAAATAATTAA
Organism: Stenodema calcarata; assembly: GCA_963920205.1. Classification (NCBI taxonomy): domain Eukaryota; kingdom Metazoa; phylum Arthropoda; class Insecta; order Hemiptera; family Miridae; genus Stenodema; species Stenodema calcarata. The sequence continues at coordinate 2,501,145 of OY986064.1, forward strand.
ACCAATTTTACTTGTTGGTCCAACGCAAACCATTTACACTCGGCTGCCCATTGATGTGATTAATACAATTAAATTTTTTTTAAATCGTCTACCCCTACAAACGTAGCTGACTAGGTAGATATCATCTGGCAAACAATCATGTCATTACTTCATGGTTCATTAAAAGGTTAAGACGAAAATAACAACAAAACACGGTCGAAAATTTGAAAGACAGCTGTTGAAGGGGTTGCGGCTTCAATGTTCTTCAACGCTCTTTCCAGTTTTGGTATCCTTGGTAAAATGAATCGAAAAATCAAAGGTGTAATTTGCAGAAATCATTTATAACCAGATCGAGGAGCAAAATCACTTGTACATGGAAAACAGCAAACATCATAAGCCTAGGGAGAATAAGGCATGTACCAAAAGAAGAGCAATCCACAGATTAGGGTGATTCAATACAAGAATAGGAGCCATCTGGCCAACAATCATGTCATCAGATGACATTCTTAGGTGCGTCTAGAAAAATGAATAATTAATATTGTAATCGAGTTGGCCCTCTGGAAGGGTGCCTTTTCTGATTATATGATTTCTATTCAATATAATAATATTATCTCACCCTCCAATTTCATCATTGTGAGTCAATCAAATTCTGATAACTTCGACAAATACAGTTCATCACAATCATCAGTTAATTATAATCTTATAATTGCTCAGTGGTCGACTGTACTAGGACGTATATTTACAACGAAAAAAATTAAACCAATTTTACTTATTGGTCCAACGCAAACTATTTACACTTGGCTGCCCAGTCATGTGATTAATACAATCAAATTTGTAATTTAAAAAAAAATCGTCTACCCCTACACAAAACGTAGGTGAGTAGGTAGATACTCAAGAAACTGGGCAGTGAAATTAAAACCAGTGTATAAATGGAAAGAAGAATACATTTATAACAAGATCGAGGAGCAAAATCACTTGTACATGGAAAACAGTGGTGGCATCATAAGCCTAGGGAGAATAAGGCATGTACCAAAAGAAGAGCAATCCATAGATTAGGGTGATTCAATACAAGAATAGGAGCCATCTGGCCAACAATCATGTCATCAGATGACATTCTTAGGTGCGTCCTGAAAAATGAATAATTAATATTGTAATCAAGTTTGCCTCTAGGCGGGCCCTCTGGAAGGGTGCCTTTTCTGATTATATGATTTCTATTCAATATAATAATATTATCTCACCCTCCAATTTCATCATTGTTAGTCAATCAAATTCTGATAACTTCGACAAATACAGTTCATCTTAATCATCAGTTAATCATAATCTTATAATTGCTCAAAGTGGTCGACTGCACTAGAACGTAAATTTACTACGAAAATAATTAAACCAATTTTACTTGTTGGTCCAACGCAAACCATTTACACTCGGCTGCCCATTGATGTGATTAATACAATTAAATTTTTTTTAAATCGTCTACCCCTACAAACGTAGCTGACTAGGTAGATATCATCTGGCAAACAATCATGTCATTACTTCATGGTTCATTAAAAGGTTAAGACGAAAATAACAACAAAACACGGTCGAAAATTTGAAAGACAGCTGTTGAAGGGGTTGCGGCTTCAATGTTCTTCAACGCTCTTTCCAGTTTTGGTATCCTTGGTAAAATGAATCGAAAAATCAAAGGTGTAATTTGCAGAATTCATTTATAACAAGATCGAGGAGCAAAATCACTTGTACATGGAAAACAGCAAACATCATAAGCCTAGGGAGAATAAGGCATGTACCAAAAGAAGAGCAATCCACAGATTAGGGTGATTCAATACAAGAATAGGAGCCATCTGGCCAACAATCATGTCATCAGATGACATTCTTAGGTGCGTCCAGAAAAATGAATAATTAATATTGTAATCGAGTTGGCCCTCTGGAAGGGTGCCTTTTCTGACTATATGATTTCCATTCAATATAATAATATTATCTCACCAGTGTATAAATGGAAAGAAGAATACATTTATAACAAGATCGAGGAGCAAAATCACTTGTACATGGAAAACAGTGGTGGCATCATAAGCTTAGGGAGAATAAGGCATGTACCAAAAGAAGAGCAATCCATAGATTAGGGTGATTCAATACAAGAATAGGAGCCATCTGGCCAACAATCATGTCATCAGATGACATTCTTAGGTGCGTCTAGAAAAACGAATAATTAATATTGTAATCAAGTTTGCCTCTAGGCGGGCCCTCTGGAAGGGTGCCTTTTGTGATTATATGATTTCTGTTCAATATAATAATATTATTTCACCCTCCAATTTCATCAATGTGAGTCAATCAAATTCTGATAACTTCGACCAATACAGTTCATCACCATCGTCAGTTAATCATAATCTTATAATTTCTCAGTGGTCGACTGTACTAGGACGTAAATTTACAACGAAAATAATCAAACCAATTTTACTTGTTGGTCCAAAGCCAGCAATATACTTGGCTGCCCAGTCATGTAATTAATACAATCAAATTTGACTTGAAGTCTTAATTGAATACGTAGGTTGGATTTGTATTTATGTTATTGATCGATAGAAAAACAAGGATTATATTTCACTAGGCTTAGTTATGGTAGATAATAGTATATAAATATTCAGAAATATTGAACGCCATTGATAGGATGATGAGAACTGATGATTTATTTGACAAATGAATGGCGAAGATGGAGGAACATGTGTTCATGGGGTTATCGCGTTGACTGCGTGACTACCTAATCAACTAATGACGCCATTACAACTTTTTTTTTTTTTTTTCAACGAAAATTGTGAAGTATCCACAATGTGGGTGCGGGATGAGCGGCTCACTCAAACAGTTCAAAAACATTCAGGGTTCACTTGAAATTCGTAATGCACTCAGTTTTGTTGTTTTGATTGATACCGTTTATAACATTCTCAATAGTGCTGTGATGTCCTGTACTTCGCTTCATAACTGAGCTGGCATCGGAACACAACTCAACATGTCGGAATCCGCTTCGCCCAACGAAGAACACGATATGCCAGGCCTAAGTGTCCAATGCAGATGCGCATCACAGATTCTGCTCACAAATCTTCCCACTGAGATTTTACTGAAGATTTTGGAATATTTGGACCCTATATTCCTTCACAATGTGGTGTCCCGTGTATGTAAGATGTTGAATACCATAATACATTGTGACTACTTATGGAAGCGATTTTTCCACACCAGCAATTCGTTGGCAACCAACAAAATTTATCCATACCTACATAGTAAGGGCTTGTATGCCCCGAAATGGAAAAGTGGACGGGATATAACCTGGAGAGACCTAACAGTGTCAATACAGAGTGCCAAGCGACGCTGGTTTAATGGTCGGCGGGTCGTAACCTTCCCATACGACGAGGCCAATATTAACGTCGTCCATATGATGAAGGATGGATGGTATATGACAGGCTCAAGAGAGAGGTCTATTAAAATATGGGACATCACATCACAACAAAAGCCTCGCTATATCCATAACGCTCATAAGGGGTGGTTGAGTGGCCTCTGTGTTCTCGATCATGACAGAATCGTGTCGTGTGCCTGGGACTCACGTCAAAATCTGGAATTTCTCAGATAACATGGAGCCTCTAAACTCGTTCTGTCTGGACATGGCAGTGATGGCTGTGGATTGTAAGCCCCAGATGATAGCAGCTTGCACATTCCCAGAACTTGTGCTCATTGATCCGAGAATTGGGCGTACAGATGGAATCAGCCGTTATGTTATCGAAGAAGGATCAGTCATTCAATTGTCTTTCTGGGAAAACAGCGTCCTGATGACTAGTCGAAGTAAAAATCTACTGCAATTTGATCTTCGCATGAATCGGATGTGTATGCGTGAGAGTATTCTTACTGAGTCTACACCCCACACCTGACACCATGTAAAGTTATGGTAGATAATATTATAAAAATATTCAGAAATAACTGAACGCCATTGATAGGATGATGAGAACTGATGATTTATTTGACAAATGAATGGCGAAGATGGAGGAACATGTGTTCATGGGGTTGACTAATGACGCCATTACAGTTAATCATAATCTTATAATTGCTCAAAGTGGTCGACTGTACTAGGAC